>JAJHUQ010000032.1:4545000-4570000 GCA_035773235.1 Eospalax fontanierii | reverse complement strand
ACCCAAACCCAAAGCCTAATCCTAACCCTAACTCTAAACCAAACCCTAACCCTAACCAGAACCCAAACCATAACTCTATCCCTAAACCTAACACTAAACCTAAACCTAACCCTAACCGTAATCCAAACAATAACCCTAATCCTAACCCTAACCCTAACGCTAACCCACACTCTAACCCTAACCGTCACCGTAAACCTAACCCTAACACAAACCCTAACCCTAAACCTAACCCTAACCCTTACCCGAACACTAACCCTAACCCTAAGCCTAAACCAAAACCAAACACTAACACTAAACTTAACACTAACCCTAACCCTAACCCAAACCCAAGCCCTAACCTAACCCTAATCCTAACAATAACCCAAATCCTAACCCTAACCCTAAACCTAACCCTAACCGTAACCCAATCCCACACCCTAACCCTAACCCTAAACCTAACACAAAACCTAACCCTAACCCTAAACCTAACTCAAACCCTAACACTGACCCTAACCCTAACCCAAACCCTAACCCTAAACCGAACCCTAACTCAAACCCAAACCCTAACCCTAACCCTAACCCTAACCCTAACAAAAACCCTAAACCTAACCCTAAACCAAACCCAAATCCTAACACTAAACTTAACACTAACCCTAATCTTAACCCAAACCCAAACCCTAACCCTAACCCTAATCCAAACCCTAATCCTAACCCCAACCCTAACCCAAACCCAAACCCAAACCCTAACCGTAACCCTCACCCAAACCATAACCCTAATCCTAACCCTAACCCTAACCTGAACCCAAAACCTAACCCTAACACAAACCCTAACCCTAAACCTAACCCTAACCCAAACCCTAACACTAACCCTAACCCTAACCCAAACCCTAAACATAACCCTAACCCTAACGCAAACCCAAACACTAAACCTAACCCTACCCCTTACCCAAACACTAACCCTAACCCTAACCCTAACCCAAACCCAAACCCTAACCATAAACCTAACCCTATCCCAAATCCTAACCCTAACCTTAAACTAAACTTAACCCTAACCCAAACGCTAACCCTAACCCAAACCCTAACCCTAACCCTAATCCTAACACTAACCCTAACCCAAACCCTAACCCTATCGCAAACCCTAACCCTAAACCTAAACCTAACCCAAATCCTAAACCTAACCCGAACCCTAACCCTAACCTAACCCTAAACCTAACCCTAAACCAAACCCAAACCGAAACCCTAAACCAAACCCTAACCTAAACCCTAACCCTAACACTAACAGTAACCCTAAACCAAACCGAAACCCTAATCCTAAAACTAACCCTAACCCTAAACCTAACCCTCACCCTAACCCAAACGCAAACCCTAACACTAACCCTAACCCTAACCCTAACCCAAACCCTTACCCTAACTCTAACCCAAACCTAACCCTAACCCTAATCGTAACACAAACCATAACCCTAACGCTAATCGTAACCCTAACCCTAACCCGATCGCTAACCCAAACACTAACTCTAACCCTAACCCTAAACTTAAACCTAACCCTAATTCTAACCCTAACCCTAACCATAAACCATAACCTAATCCCAGAGTAGCCTTGATCGGATAATCCTCCTGCTTCACCCCCAAGATTTGAGTTGTACTTATTTAAGAGCAAAGATTGGATGCAACAACAATGAAAAAGGAAAATATTTTCCCTCATAGAGAACGATGCCCAAAGCAGTTTTCTGATTCAAATGTAGCTTATAGTACTGAAGAATCCAATATCAATAATATGGTAATTTCTAGAAAGAATGAGGTTGGTTTTTTATGTAACCACGTGCAATCCTGGCAAGAGCTGCAGGACTTGGAAGCAACCTTGGCATGACTTGAACAGGGAAGGAGCACCTGATCTGAAGCTGTGATAGACAGGCAGAGCTTTGCAAGTGAGTGCTGAGTGCTATTGGTCAGTCTCCTGTCATTGGTGTCTGATGTGGGCAGGAGTGCTGAGGTCACAGAATCTTGGATTAAGATTCTGGAACTCCAAGAGGCAGTGACCTGGCAAAGCATTGTTTAGGGTGTTGTTAGGTGACAAAGCCTCCTCAGATCAGTTGCTGAAACACAGAGGTTTATTGGTGGTAGGCTCTAGTGTTTGGGTGACCAGTTTGGAGAGATTTAGTTGACTTTAGGTCAAAGTTCTAGTGATTGACAAAAAGAAGCAGCCAGGAAAAGATGGGAGGGGGAGGGGAGAAGGTGGTGTGGCCTGCTGGCCCTGCCCAGGCCCTCCACATACAGGCCCTCTACTACAACGCCTACTTCTACTAACCCTAACTGTAACCGTAACCCTAACCCTAACCCTAAACCTAACCCTAAACCTAACCTAACCCTAACCCTATACCTAACCCTAACCCTAACCCAAATATTAAACCTAAACCTAACCCTAACCCAAACCCTAAGCCTAAACCTAACCCTAACCCAAACCCTAACCCAAATCCTAACCCTTACCCTAACCCTAACCCTAACCCTAACCCTAACTTAACACTAACCCTAACCCTAACCCTAATCCTAACCCTAACCATAACCCAAACCATAACCCTAATCCTAATCATATCCCTAACCCTAACACTAAACCTAACCCAAACCCAAACCCAAATCCTAACACTAACCGTAAACCTAACCCTAACATTCACCCTAACCCAAACGGAAACCCTAACCCTAACCCTAACGCTAACCCAAACCCTAACCCTAACCCAAACCCTAACCCAAACCCAAAACCTATCTCTAACCCTAACCCTAATCCTAACCCTAATCCTAACGCAAACCAAACCCTAACACTAACCCTAACCCTAAACCTAACCCTAACCCAAATACAAACCCTAAAAATAAACCTAACCATAACCCAAACCCTAACCATAACCATGACACAAACCATAACTCTATCCCTAAACCTAACCCTAACCCTAAACCTAAACCTAAACCAAACGCACACGCTAACCCGAACCCTAATCCAAACGCTAACCCTAACCCTATCCCTAACCCTATTCCTAACACTATCCCTAACCCAAATCCTAACCTTATCCCAAACCCTCACCCTAAACCTACCCTAAACCCTAACACTAACCCTAACCCAAACCAAAACCCTAATCCTAACACTAAACCTAACCCTAACCCTAACACTCACCCTAACACAAACGGAAACCCTAAACCTAACCCTAACCCTAACTCAAACCCTAACCCTAACTCTAATCCAAACCCTAACCCTAACCCTAATCCTAACCCCAACCCTAATCCAAACCATAACCCTAATCCTAATCGTAACCCTAAAACTAAACCTAACCCTAACCCAAACACTTACCCTAACCCTAACCCTAAGCCTAACCCTAACCCTAAATCTAACCCTAACCATAACCATAACCATAACCATAACCATAACCATAACCATAACACATACAATAATCCCAGGGTAGCCTTGAACTGATAATCCTCCTGCCTCACCCCCAAGAGTTGAGTTGTACTTTTTTAAGAGCAAAGATTGGATTCAGCAACAATGAAAAAGGAAAATATTTTCCCTCATAGAAAACGATGTCCAAAGTAGTTTTCTGATTCAAATGTAGCTTATAGTAATTAAGAATCCAATATCAATAATATGGTAATTTCTAGAAAGAATGAGTTTGGTTATTTATGTAACCACGTGCAATCCTGGCAAGAGCTGCAGGACTGGGAAGCAACCTTGGCATGACTTGACCAGGGGAGGAGCACCTGCTCTGAAGCTATGATAGACAGGCAGAGCTCTGCAAGTGAGTGCTGAGTGCTATTGGTCAGTCTCCTGTCATTGGTGTCTGATGTGGGCAAGAGTGCTGAGGTCACAGAATCATGGATTAAGATTCTGGAACTCCAAGAGGCAGTGACACGGCAAACATTGTTTAGGGTGTTGCTAGGTGACAAAGCCCTCTCAGATGAGTTGCTGAAACACAGAGGTTTCTTGGAGGTAGGCTCTAGTGTTTGGGTGACCAGTTTGGAGAGATTTAGTTGACTTTAGGACAAAGTTCTAGTGTTTGAAAAAAGAAGCAGCCAGGAGAAAATGGGATGAGGAGGGGTGAAGGTGGTGTGGCCTGCTGGCCCTGCCCAGGCCCTCAACATACAGGACCTCTACTACAAAGCCTACCTCTACTAATCCTAACCCTAAACCTAACCCTAAACCTAACCTAACACTAACCCTATACCTAACCCTAACCCTAACCCTAACCCTAACCCTAAACCTAACACTAACCCAAACCCTAACCCTAACCCTAACCCTAACCCTAAACCTAAGCCTAACAATAATCCAAACCCTAACCCTAATCCTAACCGTAACCCAAAACCTAACCCTAAACCTAAACCTAACCCTAACCCAAACCCTAACCCTAAACCTAACCATAACACAAAACCTAACCCTAACCCTAACCCTAATCCAAACCCAAAACCTAACCCTAAACCTAACCCTAATCCTAACCCATAACCTAACCGTAACCCTAACCCTAACCCTAACCCTAACCCAAACACTAACCCTAAACCTAACCCTAACCCTAACCCAAACATTAACCCTAAACCTAACCCTAACCCAAACCCTAACTCAAAACGTAACCCTAACCCAAACCCTAACCCTATCCCAAACCCAAACCCTAACCCTATCCCAAACCCAAACACTAACCCTAAGCTTAATCCTAACCCTAACCCTAACCCTAACCCTAACCGAACCCATAAACCTAACCCTATCCCTAAACACAACCCTAACCCAAAACTTAACGCTAAACCTGACCCTAACACTAACCCTAACCCTAACCCTAACCCTAACCCTAAACCCGAACACTAAACCTGAACATAAACCTAACCCAACCGCTAACCCTAACACTCACCCTAACCCTAACTCTAATCCAAACCCACACCCTAACCCTATAACTAAACCTAAACCAAACTCAAACCCTAACACAGAACTTAACACTAACCCTAACCCTAACCCAAACCCAAACCGTAACCCTAAACCTAAGCCTAACAATAACCCAAACCTTAACCCTAACCCTAACCCTAACCAAACCCTAACCCTAACCCTGAACCTAACCCAAACCCAAAAACTAACACTCACCCTAATCCTAACCCAAACCCAAACCCTAAACCTAACCCTAACCCTAACAAAAAGCCTAACCATAACCAGAATCCAAACGATAACACTATCCCTAAATCTAACCCTAACCCTAAACCTAACCCAAACCCTAACACTAACCCTAACCCTAACCCAAACCCTAACTCTAACCCTAACCCTAACCCTAACCCAAACCCATACCCTAACCCTAAACTTAACCCTAACCCAAACCCTAACCCTAACTCTAAGCCAAACGCAAACCCTAACCCTAACCCTAACCCTAACCCTAACCCTAATCCTAACACAAAACAAACCCTAATACTAACCCTAACCCTAAAACTAATCCTAACTCAAACCCAAACCCTAAGCCTAAACCTAACCTTAACCCAAACCCTAACCATAACCAGAACACAAACCATAACTCTATCCCTAAACCTAACCCTAACCCTAACACTAACCCTAATCTAACCCTAACCCAAACCCTAACCCTAACCTTAAATTAAACTTAACCATAACCCAAACGGTAACCCTAACCCTAACCCTAACCCTAACCCTAACCCTAACACGAAACCTGAACCCAAACCTAACCGAAACCCTAACCCTAACACTAACACTAAACCTAACCGTAATCCAAACCCACACCCTAAACCTAACCCTAACCCTAAACCAAACCCAAACCCTAACACTATACTTAACACTAACCCTAATCCTAAACAAAACCCAAACCCTAACCCTAACCCTAACCCAAACCATAAACCTAATACTAAACCTAACCCTAACCCAAACCCTAACCCTAACCCTAACCCTAACACAAACCCTAACCTAACCCTAAACCTAACACAAACCCTAACACTAACCCTAACCCTAACCCAAACCCTAACCCTAACGCAAAACCAAACCCTAACCCTAAACCTAACCCAAACCCTAACCCTACCCCTACCCCTAACCCAAACCATAAACCTAATACTAAACCTAACCCTAACCCAAACCCTAACCCTAACCCTAACCCTAACACAAACCCTAACCTAACCCTAAACCTAACACAAACCCTAACACTAACCCTAACCCTAACCCAAACCCTAACCCTAACGCAAAACCAAACCCTAACCCTAAACCTAACCCAAACCCTAACCCTACCCCTAACCCTAACCCTAACACAAACACTAACACTAACCCTAAACCTAACAAAAATCCTAACCCAAACCTTAACCCTAACCCTAACCCTGACCCAAATCCTAACCCTAACGCAAACCCAAACCCTAAACCTAACCCTAACCCTAACCCTAACCAAACCCTAACCCTAACCCTGAACCTAACCCAAACCCAAAAACTAACACTCACCCTAATCCTAACCCAAACCCAAACCCTAAACCTAACCCTAACCCTAACAAAAAGCCTAACCATAACCAGAATCCAAACGATAACACTATCCCTAAATCTAACCCTAACCCTAAACCTAACCCAAACCCTAACACTAACCCTAACCCTAACCCAAACCCTAACTCTAACCCTAACCCTAACCCTAACCCAAACCCATACCCTAACCCTAAACTTAACCCTAACCCAAACCCTAACCCTAACTCTAAGCCAAACGCAAACCCTAACCCTAACCCTAACCCTAAACCTAAACCTAAACCAAACGCACACCCTAACCCTAACCTTAATCCAAACGCTAACCCTAACCCTAACCTTATCCTAACCCTATCCCTAAGCCAAATCCTAACCTTATCCCAAATCCTCACCCTAAACCTACCCTAAACGCTAACAATAAACCTAACACTAACCCTAAACCAAACCCAAACCCTAATCCTAACACTAACCCTAACCCTAATACTAACACTCACCCTAACCCAAACGGAAACCCTAAACCTAACCCTAACCCTAACTCAAACCCTAACCCGAACCCTAACTCTAATCCAAAACCTAACCCTAACCCTAATCCTAACCCCAACCCTAACATAAACCATAACCCTAATCCTAATCGTAACCCTAAAACTAAACCTAACCCTAACCCAAACACTAACCCTCACCCTAACCCTAACCCTAACCCTAACCCTAACCCTAACTCAAACCCTAAACCTAACCCTAACCCTAACCCTAACACTAAACCTAACCCTAATCCAAATCCAAACCCTAAACCTAACCCTAACCCAAACCCTAACCATAACAAGAACCCAAACCATAACTCTATCTCTAAACATAATCCTAACCCTAAACCTAACCCTCACCCAAACGCACACCCTAACCCTAACCCTAACCCTAACCCAAACCCTAACCCTAACCTTAAAATAAACTTAACCATAACCCAAACGCTAACCCTAAACCTAACCCAAACCCTAACCCTATCGCAAACCCTAACCCTAAACCTAAGCCTAAACCAAATCCTAACCCTAACCCCAACTCTAACCTTAAAACAAACCCAAACCCAAACCCTAACCCTAACCCTAACCTAAACACTAAATCTAAACCTAACAGTAACCCTAACCCAAACCCAAACCCTAACCCAAACGCAAACCCTAACACTAACCCTAACCCTAACGCAAACCCAAACCCTAACCCTAACCCTAACCCAAACCATAACCCTAATCCTAACCCTAACCCGAACCCAAACCCTAAACCTAACCCTAATCGTAACCCTAACCCTAACCCGAACCCTAACCCAAACACTAACCCTAACCCTAACCCTAACCGTAACCTAACACTAACCCTATACCTAAACCTAACCCTAACCCAAACATTAACCCTAAACCTAAACCTAACCCAAACCCTAAGCCTAAACCTAAACCTAACCCAAACCCTAACCCTAACCCTAACCCTAACCCTAACCCTATGTATAACCTCACCCGAATCCTAACCCTAACAATAACCCTAACCCTAACCCAGCCCATAAACCTAAACCTATCCCTAACCACCACCCTAACCCAAAACTTAACCGTACCCTAACACTAAACCAAACTGTAAACCTAACCATAACCCTAACCCTAACCCTAAACCCTAACACGAACCCTGAACCTAAACCTAACCCTAACCCTAACCCTATCACTAACCCTAATCCAAACCCAAACCCTAATCCTAACACTAACCCTAAGACTAACACTAACACTCACCCTAACCCAAACGGAAACCCTAAACCTAACCCTAACCCTAACTCAAACCCTAACCCTAACCCTAACTCTAATCCAAACCCTAACCCTAACCCTAATTCTAACCCCAACCCTAACCCAAACCATAACCCTAATCCTAATCGTAACCCTAAAACTAAACCTAACCCTAACCCAAACAATAACCCTAACCCTAACCCTAACCCTAACCCTAACTCAAACCCTAAACCTAACCCTAACCCTAACCCTAACCCTAACACAAACACTAACACTAACACTAACCCTAAACCTAAAACAAACCCTAACCCAAACCCTAACCCTAACCCTAACCCAAATCCTAACCCTAACCCTAACCCTAACGCAAACCCAAACCCTAACCCTACACCCAAACCATAACCCTAATCCTAAACCTATCCCTAACCCTAAACCTAAACATAAACCAAACGCACACCCTAACCCTAACCTTAATCCAAACGCTAACCCTAACCCTAACCTTATCCTAACCCTATCCCTAAGCCAAATCCTAACCTTATCCCAAATCCTCACCCTAAACCTACCCTAAACCCTAACAATAAACCTAACCCTAACCCTAACCCAAACCCAAACCCTAATGCTAACACTAACCCTAACCCTAACACTAACACTCACCCTAACCCAAACGGAAACACTAAACCTAACCCTAACCCTAACTCAAACCCTAACCCTAACCCTAACTCTAATCCAAACCCTAACCCTAACCCTAATCCTAACCCCAACCCTAACATAAACCATAACCCTAATCCTAATAGTCACCCTAAAACTAAACCTAACCCTAACCCAAACACTAACCCTCACCCTAACGCTAACCCTAACCCTAACCCTAACCCTAACTCAAACCCTAAACCTAACCCTAACCCTAACCCTAACACTAAACCTAACCCTAATCCAAATCCAAACACTAAACCTAACCCTAACCCAAACCCTAACCATAACAAGAACCCAAACCATAACTCTATCTCTAAACATAACCCTAACCCTAAACCTAACCCTCACCCAAACGCACACCCTAACCCTATCCCTAACCCTAAACCAAACCCTAACCGTAACCGTAAAGTAAACTTAACCATACCCAAACGCTAACCCTAAACCTAACTCAAACCCTACCCCTATCGCAAACCCTAACCCTAAACCTAAGCCTAAACCAAATCCTAACCCTAACCCCAACTCTAACCTTAAAACAAACCCAAACCGAAACCCTAACCCTAACCCTAACCTAAACACTAAATCTAAACCTAACAGTAACCCTAACCCAAACCCAAACCCTAACCCAAACGCAAACCCTAACCCTAACCCTAAACCTAACACAAACCCTAACACTAACCCTAACTCTAACCCAAACCCTAACCCTAACCCTAATCCCAAACCTAACCCTAACCCAAACCATAACCCTAACCCTAATCGTAACCCTAACCCTAAGCCGAACACTAACATAAACACTAACCCTAACCCTAACGGAAACCCAAACCCTAACCCTAACCCTAACCCAAACCATAACCCTAATCCTAACCCTAACCCGAACCCAAACCCTAAACCTAACCCTAATCGTAACCCTAACCCTAACCCGAACCCTAACCCAAACACTAACCCTAACCCTAACCCTAACCGTAACCTAACACTAACCCTATATCTAAACCTAACCCTAACCCAAACATTAACCCTAAACCTAAACCTAACCCAAACCCTAAGCCTAAACCTAAACCTAACCCAAACCCTAACCCTAACCCTAACCCTAACCCTAACCCTATGTATAACCTCACCCGAATCCTAACCCTAACAATAACCCTAACCCTAACCCAGCCCATAAACCTAAACCTATCCCTAACCACCACCCTAACCCAAAACTTAACCGTACCCTAACACTAAACCAAACTGTAAACCTAACCATAACCCTAACCCTAACCCTAAACCCTAACACGAACCCTGAACCTAAACCTAACCCAAACCCAACCCTAACACTAACCCTAATCCTAACCGTAATTCAAACCCACACCCTTACCCTAACCCTAACCCTAAACCAAACCCAAAAACTAACACTAAACTTAACACTAACCCTAATACTAACCAAAACCCAAACCCTAACCCTAACACAAACCCTAACCCTAACCCAAACCGTAACTTAACCCTAACCCTAACGCAAACCCAAACACTAAACCTAACCCTAACCCTAACCCAAACACTAACCCTAACCATAACCCTAACCCAAACCCAAACCCTTACATTAATCCTAACCCTAACCCAAATCCTAACCCTAACCCTAACCCAAACCCTAACCCTATCGCAAACCCTAACCCAAAACCTAAGCCTAACCCAAATCCTAAACCTAACCCCAACCCTATCTCTAAACCAAAGCGAAACTGAAACCCTAACTGTATCCCTAAACCAAACCCTAACCCTAACCCTAACCCTAACCCTAACCCTAACCCTAACCTAACCCAAACCCTAACCGTATCGCAAACGCTAACGCTAAACCTAAGGCTAAACCAAATCCTAACCCTAACCCCAACTCTAACCCTAAAACAAACCCAAACCGAAACCCTTACCCTAACCCTAACCTAAAAACTAACCCCAACCCGAACCCTTATCGTAACCCTATCCCTAACCCAAATCCTAACCTTATCGCAAACCCTCACCCTAAACCTAACCTAAACCCTAACCCTAACCCTAACACTAACCCTAACCCAAACCCAAACCCTAATCCTAACACTAACCCTAACCCTAACACTAACACTCACCCTAACCCAAACGGAAACCCTAAACCTAACCCTAACCCTAACTCAAACCCTAACCCTAACCCTAACTCTAATACAAACCCAACCCTAACCCTAATCCTAACCCCAACCCTAACCCAAACCATAACCCTAATCCTAATAGTAACCCTAAAATTAAACCTAACCCTAACCCAAACACTAACCCTAACCCTAACCCTAACCCTAACCCTAACCGTAACCCTAACTCAAACCCTAAACCTAACCCTAACCCTAACCCTAACCCTAACCCTAACCCTAACCCTAACACAAACACTAACACTAACCCTAAACCTAACACAAACCCTAACCCAAACCTTAACCCTAACTCTAACCCAAATCCTAACCCCAACCCTAACCCTAACGCAAACCCAAACCCTAACCCTAACCCAAACCATAACCCTAATCCTAACCCTACCCCTAACCCTAAACCTAAACCTAAACCAAACGCACACCCTAACCCTAACCCTAATCCAAATGCTAACCCTAACCCTAACCCTTATCCTAACACTATCCCTAACCCAAATCCCAACCTTATCGCAAACCCTCACCCTAAACCTAACCTAAACCTTAACCCAAAACCTAACACTAACCCTAACCCAAACCCAAATCCTAATCCTAACACCAACCCTAACCCTAATCCTAACACTAACACTCACCCTAACCCAAAGGGAAACCCTAAACCTAACTCAAACCCTAACCCTAACCCTAACTCTAATCCAAACCCTAACCCGAACCCTAATATTAACCCCAACCCTAACCCAAACCATAACCCTAATCCTAATCCTAACCCTAAAACTAAACCTAAACCTAACCCAAACCCTAACCCTAACCCTAACCCTAACCCTAACCCTAACTCAAACCCTAAACCTAACCCTAACCCGAACCCTAACACTAACCCTAACCCTAATCCAAATCCAAACCCTAAAACTAACCATAACCCAAACCCTAACCATAACCAGAACCCAAACCATAACTCTATCCCTAAACATAACCCTAACCCTAAACCTAACCCTCACCCAAACGCACACCCTAACCCTAAACCTAACCCTAACCCTAACCCAAACCCTAACCCTAACGTTAAACTAAACTTAACCATAACCCAAACGCTAACCCTAAACCTAACCCAAACCCTAACCCTATCACAAACCCTAACCCTAAACCTAAGCCTAAACCAAATCCTAACGCTAACCCCAACTCTAACCCTAAAACAAACCTAAACCGAAACCCTAACCCTAACCCTAACCTAAACACTAACCCTAACCCTAACCCTTATCCTAATCCTATCCCTAACCCAAATCCTAACCTTATCGCAAACCCTCACCCTAAACCTAACCTAAACCCTAACCCTAAACCTAACACTAACCCTAACCCAAACCCAAACCCTAATCCTAACATTAACCCTAACCCTAACACTAACACTCACCCTAACCCAAACGGAAACCCTAAACCTAACCCTAACCCTAACTCAAACCCTAACCCTAACCCTAACTCTAATCCAAACCCTAACCCTAGTCCTAATCCTAACCCCAACCCTAACCCAAACCATAACCCTAATCCTAATCGTAACCCTAAAACTAAACCTAACCCTAACGCAAACACTAACCCTAACCCTAACCCTAAACCTAACCTTAAACTAAATTAACCATACCCAAACGCTAACCCTAAACCTAAACCAAACTCTAATCCTATCGCAAACCCTAACCCTAAACCTAAGCCTAAACCAAATCCTAACCCTAACCCCAACTCTAACCTTAAAACAAACCCACACCGAAACCCTAACCCTAACCCTAACCTAAACACTAAATCTAAACCTAACAGTAACCCTAACCCAAACCCAAACCCTAACCCAAACGCAAACCCTAACCCTAACCCTAAACTTAACCCAAACCCTAACACTAACCCTAACTCTAACCCAAACCCTAACCCTAACCCTAATCCCAACCCTAACCCTAACCCAAACCATAACCCTAACCCTAATCGTAACCCTAACCCTAACCCGAACCCTAACATAAACACTAACCCTAACCCTAACGCAAACCCAAAACCTAACCCTAACCCTAACCCAAACCATAACCCTAATCCTAACCGTAACCCGAAACCAAACCCTAAACCTAACCTTAATCGTAACCCTAACCCTAACCCGAACCCTAACCCAAACACTAACCCTAACCCTAACCCTAACCGTAACCTAACACTAACCCTATACCTAAACCTAACCCTAACCCAAACATTAACCTAAACCTAAACCTAACCCAAACCCTAAGCCTAAACCTAAACCTAACCCAAACCCTAACCCTAACCCTAACCCTAACCCTAACCCTATGTCTAACCTAACCCGAATCCTAACCCTAAACCTAACCCTAACCCAGCCAATAAACCTAAACCTATCCCTAACCACCACCCTAACCCAAACCTTAACCGTACCCTAACACTAAACCTAACTGTAAACCTAACCATAACCCTAACCCTAACCCTAAACCCTAACACGATCCCTGAACCTAAACCTAACCCAAACCCTAACCCTAACAATAACCCTAAACCTAACCATAATCCAAACCCACACCCTTACCTTAACCCTAACCCTAAACCAAACCCAAACCCTAACACTAAACTTAACACTAACCCTAATCCTAAACAAAACCCAAACCCTAACCCTAACCCTAACCCTAACACAAACCCTAACCCTAACCCTAAACCTAACCCAAACCCTAACACTAACCCTAACCCTAACCCAAATCCTAAACTTAACCCTAACCCGAACGCAACCCCAAACACTAAACCTAACCCTAACCCTAACCCAAACCCTAACCCTAACCATAACCCTAACCCAAACCCAAACCCTTACCCTAACCCTAACCCTAACCCAAATCCTATCCCTAACCCTAACCCAAACACTAACCCTATCGCAAAACCTAACACAAAAACTAAGACTAAACCAAATACTAAACCTAACACCAACCCTATATCTAAACCAAACCGAAACCGAAACCCTAACTGTATCCCTAACCTAAACCCTAACCCTAACCCTAACACTAACCCTAACGCTAAATCTAACCCTCACCCTAACCTAAACGCAAACCCTAACTCTAAACCTAACCCTAACCCAAACCCTAACCCTAACCCTAACTCTAAACAACCCTAACCCTAACACGAAACCTAACACAAACCATAACCCTAACCCTAATCGTAACCCTAACCCTAACCCGAACCCTAAGCCAAACACTAACCCTAACCCTAACCCTAAACCTAACCCTAACCCTAATTCTAACCCTAACCCTAACCATAAACCATACCCTAATCCCAGAATAGCCTTGAACTGATAATCCTCCTGCCTCACCCCCAATACTTGAGTTGTACTTTTTTAAGAGCGAAGATTGGATTCAGCAACAATGAAAAAGGAAAATATTTTCCCTCATAGAGAATGATGCCCAAAGTAGTTTTCTGTTTGAAATGTAGCTTATATTACTGAAGAATTCAATATCAATAATATGGTAATTTCTAGAAAGAATGAGGTTGGTTATTTATGTAACCACGTGCAATCCTGGCAAGAGCTGCAGGACTGGGAAGCAACCTTGTCATGACTTGACCAGGGAAGGAGCACCTGCTCTGAAGCTGTGATAGACAGGCAGAGCTTTGCAAGTGAGTGCTGATTGCTATTGGTCAGTCTCATGTTATTGTTGTCTGATGTGGGCAGGAGTGCTGAGGTCACAGAATCTTGGACTAAGATTCTGGAACTCCAAGAGGCAGTGACCTGGCAAAGCATTGTTTAGGGTGTTGCTAGGTGACAAAGCCCTCTCAGATGAGTTGCTGAAACACAGAGGTTTATTGGTGGTAGGCTCCAGTGTTTGGGTGACCAGTTTAGAGAGATTTAGTTGACTTTAGGTCAAAGTTCTAGTGATTGACTAAAAGACGCAGCCAGGAGAAGATGGGTGGAGGAGGGGAGAAGGTGGTGTGGCCTGCTGGCCCTGCCGGGCACTGCACATACAGGACCTCTACTACAACGCCTACCTCTACTAAAGCTAACCCTAACCGTCACCCTAACACTAAACCTAACCCTAAACCTAACACTAACCCTATACTTAACCCTAACCCTAACCCAAATATTAAACCTAAACCTAAACCTAACCCAAAACCTAAGCCTAAACCTAACCCTAACCCAAACCCTAACGCTAACCCTTACCCTAACCCAAACCCTAACCCTAACCCTAAAACTAACCCTAACCCTAACCCAAACATTAACCCTAAACCTAACCCTAACCCAAACCCTAACCCCAAACCTAACACTAACCCAAACCTTAACCCTATACCTAACCCTAACCCTAACCCAAACATTAACCCTAAACCTAACCCTAACCCAAACCCTAACCCTAAACCTAACGCTAACCCAAACCCTAACCCTAAACGTAACCCTAAACCAAACCCTAACCCTGACCCTAAAAATAACCCTAACCCAAACATTAACCCTAAACCTTACCCTAACCCAAACCGTAAACCTAAAACTAAGCCTAACACAAGCCCTAACCCAAACCCTAACCCTAACCCTAACCCAAACGCTAACCCTAAACCTAACACTAACCCAAACCCTAACCCTAAACCTAACCCTAACCCAAACCCTAAGCCTAACCCTAAAAATAACCCTAACCCAAATATTAACCCTAAACCTAACCCTAACCCAAACCCTAAACCTAATCCTAAGCCTATCACAATCCCTACCCCTAACCCTAACCCTAACCCAAACCCAAACCATTACCCTAACCCTATACCTAACCCTAACCCAAACTCTAACCGTAACCTTAACCCTAACCCTAACCCTAACCCTATACCTAAACTTAACCCTAACCCAAACCCAAAGCCTAATCCTAACCCTAACTCAAACCCAAACCATAACCATAACCAGAACCTAAACCATAACTCTATCGCTAAATCTAACCAAAACCCAAAACTTAACCCTAACCCAAACGCACACCCTAACCCTAAACCTAACCTTAAACCTAACCCAAACCCTAACCCTAACCTTAACCTAAACTTAACCCTAACCCAAACACTAACCCTAACCCTAATCCAAACCATAACCCTAATCCTAACCCTACCCCGAACCCTAACCCTCACCCTAACCCTAATCGTAACCCTAAACCTAACCCTAACACAAACCCTAACCCTAACCCTAACCCTAACCATAACCCAAACCCAAACCCTAACCCTAACCCTAAACCAAAACCAAACCCTAACACTAAACTTAACACTAACCCTAAACCTAACCCAAACCCAAGCCCTAACCTAAACCTAACCCTAAAAATAACCCAAACCCTAACGCTAACCCTAACCCTAACCCAAACCCTAACCCTAACCCTAACCCTAACGCAAAGCCAAACGCTAACCCTAACCCTAACCCTAACCCTAACACAAACGCTAACCCAAACCCTAACCCTAACCCTAACCCAAAACATAACCCTAATCCTAACCCTAACCCTAAACCAAATCCTAACCCTAACCCTAACCCTAACCCAAACCCAAACCCTAACCCTAACCCTAACCCAAACCATAACCCTAATCCTAACCCTAACCCTAACCCAACCCCTAACCCTAACCCTAACCCTAACCCTAACCCTAACCCTAACCCTAAAATTAACAATAACCCAAACCCTAACCCTAACCCTAACCCTAACCCTAACCCTAACCCAAACCCAAACCCAAACCCTACCCGTAACCCTCACCCAAACCATAACCCTAATCCTAACCTTAAACCTAACCTGAACCCAAACCCTAACCCTAACACAAACCCTAACCCTAACCCAAACCCTAACACTAAACCTAACCCTAACCCAAACCCAAACCCTAACCCTAACCCTAACCCTAACCCAAATCCTAACCCTAACCTTAAACTAAACTTAACCCTAACCCAAACGCTAACCCTAACCCAAACCCTAACCCTAACCCTAATCCTAACCCTAACCCTAACCCAAACCCTAAACCTATCGCAAAACGTAACCCTAAACCTAAGCCTAACCCAAATCCTAAACCTAACCCGAACCCTAACCCTAACCCTAAACCAAACCCAAACCGAAACCCTAACCCAAACCCTAACCTAAACCCTAACCCTAACCCTAACAGTAACCCTAAAACAAACCCAAACCCTAATCCTAACACTAACCCTAACCCTAAACCTAACCCTAACCCAAACCCTAACCATAAGAGAACCCAAACCATAATTCTATCACTAAACCTAACACTAACCCTAAACCTAACCCTAACCCAAACGCACATCATAACCCTAAACCTAACCCTAACCCTAACCCAAACCCTAAGTCTAAGCTTAACCTAAACTTAACCCTAACCCAAACGCTAATCCAAACCCTAATCCAAACCATAACCCTAATCCTAACCCTAACCCTAACCCGAACCCTAACCCAAACATTAACCCTAACCCTAACCCTAACCGTAACCTAACACTAACCCTATACCTAAACCTAACCCTAAACCAAAAATTAACCCTAAACCTAACCGTAACCAAAACCCTAAACCGAAACCTAACCCGAACCCAAACCCTAACCCTAACCCTAACCCTAAACCAAACATTAACCCTAAACCTAACCCGAACCCAAAACCTACCTAAACCTAACCTTAACCCAAACCCTAACCCTAATCCTAACCCTAATCCAAATCCTAAATCTAACCTTAACCTAAACTTAACCCTAACCCAAACGATAATCATAACCCTAATCCACACCATAACCCTAATTCTAACTCTAACCCTAACCCTAACCCAAACCCAAACCCTAAGCTAACCCTAACAATAACCCAAACCCTAACCCTAACTCAAAATCAAACCCTAACCGTAACCCTCACCCAAACCATAACCCTAATCCAAACCCTAACTCTAACCCAAACCCTAACCCTAACCCTAACCTAAAACCTAACCCTAACCCTAACACTAACCCTAAGCCAAACCCAAACCCTAATCCTCACACTAACCCTAACCCTCACCCTAACCCAAACATAAACCCTAACCCTAACCATAACTCTAACCTAAACTCTAACCCTAACCCTAACTCTAACCCAAACCCTAACCCTAACCCTAATCCTAACCCTAACCCTAACCCAAACCATAACCCTAACCCTAATCGTAACCCTAACCCTAACCCTAACCCTAACCCAAACACTAACCCTAAACCTAAACCTAACCCTAATTCTAACCCTAATCATAACCATAAAACATAACCTAATCCCAGGGTACCCTTGAACTGATAATCCTCCTGCCTCACCCCAAATAGTTCAGTTGTACTTTTTTAAGAGCAAAGATTGGATTCAGCAACAATGAAAAAGGAAAATATTTTCCCTCATAGAGAACGATGCCCAAAGTAGTTTTCTGATTCAAATGTAGCTTATAGTACTGAAGAATCCAATATCAACAATACGGTAATTTCTAGAAAGAATGAGGTTGGTTATTTAGGTAACCACGTGCAATCCTGGCAAGAGCTGCAGGACTGGGAAGAAACCTTGGCATGACTTGACCAAGGGAGGAGCACCTGCTCTGAAGCTGTGATAGACAGGCAGAGCTTTGCAAGTGAGTGCTGAGTACTATTGATCAGTCTGCTGTCATTGGTGTCTGATGTGGGCAGGAGTGCTGAGGTCACAGAATCTTGGACTAAGATTCTGGAACTCCAAGAGGCAGTCACCTGGCAAAGCATTGTTTAGGGTGTTGCTAGGTGACAAAGCCCTCTCAGATGAGTTGCTGAAACACAGAGGTTTCTTGGTGGTAGGCTCCAGTGTTTGGGTGACCAGTTTGGAGAGATTTAGTTGACCTTAGGTCAAAGTTCTAGTCATTGACAAAAAGAAGCAGCCAGTGGAAGATGGGAGGAGGAGGGGAGAAGGTGGTGTGGCCTGCTGGCCATGCCCAGGCCCTCCACATACAGGACCTCTACTACTAACCCTAATTGCCTACTTCTACTAACCCTAAACCTAACCCTAACCCAGCCCATAAACCTAAACCTATCCCTAACCACCACTCTAACCCAAAACTTAACCGTACCCTAACACTAAACCAAACTGTAAACCTAACCATAACCCTAACCCTAACCCTAAACCCTAACACGAACCCTGAACCTAAACCTAACCCAAACCCCAACCCTACCCCTAACCCTAACCCTACCCGTAATCCAAACCCACACCCTTACCCTAACCCTCACCCTAAACCAAACCCAAAAACTAACACTAAACTTAACACTAACCCTAATCCTAACCAAAACCCAAACCCTAACCCTAACCCTAACCCTATCCCAAACCCTAACCGTAACCCTAACCCAAACCCTAACACTAACCCTAACCCTAACCCAAACCCTAAACTTAACCCTAACCCTAACGCAAAACCCAAACACTAAACCTAACCCTAACCCTAACCCAAACACTAACCCTAACCATAACCCTAACCCAAACCCAAAACCTTACATTAATCCTAACCCTAACCCAAATCCTAACCCTAACCCTAACCCAAACCCTAACCCTATCGCAAACCCTAACCCAAAACCTAAGCCTAACCCAAATCCTAAACCTAACCCCAACCCTATCTCTAAACCAAACCGAAACCGAAACCCTAATTGTATCCCTAACCTAAACCCTAACCCTAACCCTAACCCTAACCCTAACCTAACCCAAAACCTAACCCTATCGCAAACCCTAACCCTAAACCTAAGCCTAAACCAAATCCTAACGCTAACCCCAACTCTAACCCTAAAACAAACCTAAACCGAAACCCTAACCCTAACCCTAACCTAAACACTAACCCTAACCCTAACCCTTATCCTAATCCTATCCCTAACCCAAATCCTAACCTTATCGCAAACCCTCACCCTAAACCTAACCTAAACCCTAACCCTAACCCTAACACTAACCCTAACACAAAACCCAAACCCTAATCCTAACATTAACCCTAACCCTAACACTAACACTCACCCTAACCCAAACGGAAACCCTAAACCTAACCCTAACCCTAACTCAAACCCTAACCCAAACCCTAACTCTAATCCAAACCCTAACCCTAACCCTAACCTAACCCCAACCCTAACCCAAACCATAACCCTAATCCTAATCGTAACCCTAAAACTAAACCTAACCCTAACGCAAACACTAACCCTAACCCTAACCCTAAACCTAACCTTAAACTAAACTTAACCATACCCAAATGCTAACCCTAAACCTAACCCAAACCCTAATCCTATCGCAAACCCTAACCCTAAACCTAAGCCTAAACCAAATCCTAACCCTAACCCAACTCTAATCTTAAAACAAACCCAAACCGAAATCCTAACCATAACCCTAACCTAAACACTAAATCTAAACCTAACAGTAACCCTAACCCAAACCCAAACCCTAACCCAAACGCAAAACCTAACCCTAACCCTAAACCTAACCCAAACCCTAACACTAACCCTAACTCTAACCCAAACCCTAACCCTAACCCTAATCCCAACCCTAACCCTAACCCAAACCATAACCCTAACCCTAATCGTAACCCTAACCCTAACCCGAACCGTAACATAAACACTAACCCTAACCCTAACGCAAACCCAAACCCTAACCCTAACCCTAACCCAAACCATAACCCTAATCCTAACCCTAACCCGAACCCAAACCCTAAACCTAACCCTAATCGTAACCCTAACCCTAACCCGAACCCTAACCCAAACACTAACCCTAACCCTAACCCTAACCGTAACCTAACACTAACCCTATACCTAAACCTAACCCTAACCCAAACATTAACCCTAAACCTAAACCTAACCCAAACCCTAAGCCTAAACCTAAACCTAACCCAAACCCTAACCCTAACCCTAACCCTAACCCTAACCCTATGTATAACCTCACCCGAATCCTAACCCTAACCCTAACCCTAACCCAGCCCATAAACCTAAACCTATCCCTAACCACCACCCTAACCCAAAACTTAACCGTACACTAACACTAAACCAAACTGTAAACCTAACCATAACCCTAACCCTAACCCTAAACCCTAACACGAACCCTGAACCTAAGCCTAACCCAAACCCTAACCCTAACACTAACCCTAAACCTAACCGTAATCCAAACCCACACCCTTACCCTAACCCTAAACCTAAACCAAACCCAAAATCTAACACTAAACTTAACACTAACCCTAATCCTAACCAAAACCCAAACCCTAACCCTAACCCTAACCCTAACACTAACCCTAACCCTAATCCAAATCCAAACCCTAAAACTAACCATAACCCAAACCCTAACCATAACCAGAACCCAAACCATAACTCTATCCCTAAACATAACCCTAACCCTAAACCTAACCCTCACCCAAACGCACACCCTAACCCTAACCCTAACCCTAACCCTAACCCTAACCCAAACCCTAACGCAAACGTTTAACTAAACTTAACCATAACCCAAACGCTAACCCTAAACCTAACCCAAACACTAACCCTATCACAAACCCTAACCCTAAACCTAAGCCTAAACCAAATCCTAACGCTAACCCCAACTCTAACCCTAAAACAAACCTAAACCGAAACCCTAACCCTAACCCTAACCTAAACACTAACCCTAACCCTAACCCTTATCCTAATCCTATCTCTAACCCAAATCCTAACCTTATCGCAAACCCTCACCCTAAACCTAACCTAAACCCTAACCCTAACCCTAACACTAACCCTAACACAAAACCCAAACCCTAATCCTAACATTAACCCTAACCCTAACACTAACACTCACCCTAACCCAAACAGAAACCCTAACCCTAACCCTAACCCTAACTCTAATCCAAACCCTAACCCTAACCCTAATCCTAACCCCAACCCTAACCCAAACCATAACCCTAATCCTAATCGTAACCCTAAAACTAAACCTAACCCTAACGCAAACACTAACCCTAACCCTAACCCTAAACCTAACCTTAAACTAAACTTAACCATACCCAAACGCTAACCCTAAACCTAACCCAAACCCTAATCCTATCGCAAACCCTAACCCTAAACCTAAGCCTAAACCAAATCCTAACCCTAACCCAACTCTAACCTTAAAACAAACCCAAACCGAAACCCTAACCCTAACCCTAACCTAAACACTAAATCTAAACCTAACAGTAACCCTAACCCAAACCCAAACCCTAACCCAAAAGCAAACCCTAACCCTAACCCTAAACCTAACCCAAACCCTAACACTAACCCTAACTCTAACCCAAACCCTAACCCTAACCCTAATCCCAAACCTAACCCTAACCCAAACCATAACCCTAACCCTAATCGTAACCCTAACCCTAACCCGAACCCTAACATAAACACTAACCCTAACCCTAACACAAACCCAAACCCTAACTCTAACCCTAACCCAAACCATAACCCTAATCCTAACCCTAACCCGAACCCAAACCCTAAACCTAACCCTAATCGTAACCCTAACCCTAACCCGAACCCTAACCCAAACAATAACCCTAAACCTAACCCTAACCGTAACCTAACACTAACCCTATACCTAAACCTAACCCTAACCCAAACATTAACCCTAAACCTAAACCTAACCCAAACCCTAAGCCTAAACCTAAACCTAACCCAAACCCTAACCCTAACCCTAACCCTAACCCTAACCCTATGTATAACCTCACCCGAATCCTAACCCTAACCCTAACCCTAACCCAGCCCATAAACCTAAACCTATCCCTAACCACCACCCTAACCCAAAACTTAACCGTACCCTAACACTAAACCAAACTGTAAACCTAACCATAACCCTAACCCTAACCCTAAACCCTAACACGAACCCTGAACCTAAACCTAACCCAAACCCTAACCCTAACACTAACCCTAAACCTAACCGTAATCCAAACCCACACCCTTACCCTAACCCTAACCCTAAACCAAACCCAAAAACTAACACTAAACTTAACACTAACCCTAATCCTAACCAAAACCCAAACCCTAACCCTAACCCTAACCCTAACACAAACCCTAACCGTAACCCTAACCCAAACCCTAACACTAACCCTAACCCTAACCCAAACCCTAAACTTAACCCTAACCCTAACGCAAAACCCAAATACTAAACCTAACCCTAACCCTAACCCAAACACTAACCCTAACCATAACCCTAACCCAAACCCAAAACCTTACATTAATCCTAACCCTAACCCAAATCCTAACCCTAACCCTAACCCAAACCCTAACCCTATCGCAAACCCTAACTCAAAACCTAAGCCTAACCCAAATCCAAAACCTAACCCCAACCCTATCTCTAAACCAAACCGAAACCGAAACCCGAATTGTATCCCTAACCTAAACCCTAACCCTAACCCTAACCCTAACCCTAACCTAACCCAAACCCTAACCCTATCGCAAACCCTAACCCTAAACCTAAGCCTAAACCAAATCCTAAACCTAACCCCAACTCTAACCCTAAAACAAACCCAAACCGAAACCCTTACCCTAACCCTAACCTAAACACTAACCCCAACCCTAACCCTTATCCTAACCCTATCCCTAACCCAAATCCTAACCTTATCGCAAACCCTCACCCTAAACCTAACCTAAACCCTAACTCTAACCCTAACACTAACCCTAACCCAAACCCAAACCCTAATCCTAACACTAACCCTAACCCTAACACTAACACTCACCCTAACCCAAACGGAAACCCTAAACCTAACCCTAACCCTAACTCAAACCCTAACCCTAACCCTAACTCTAATCCAAACCCTAACCCTAACCCTAATCCTAACCCCAACCGTAACCCAAACCATAACCCTAATCCTAATAGTAACCCTAAAACTAAACCTAACCCTAACCCAAACACTAACCCTAACCCTAACCCTAACCCTAACCCTAACCCTAACCGTAACCCTAACTCAAACCCTAAACTTAACCCTAACCCTAACCCTAACACAAACACTAACACTAACCCTAAACCTAACACAAACCCTAACCCAAACCTTAACCCTAACTCTAACCCAAATCCTAACCCTAACCCTAACCCTAACGCAAACCCAAACCCTAACCCTAACCCAAACCATAACCCTAATCCTAACCCTACCCCTAACCCTAAACCTAAACCTAAACCAAACGCACACCCTAACCCTAACCCTAATCCAAATGCTAACCCTAACCCTAACCCTTATCCTAACCCTATCCCTAACCCAAATCCCAACCTTATCGCAAACCCTCACCCTAAACCTAACCTTAACCTTTACCCTTAACCTAACACTAACCCTAACCCAAACCCAAATCCTAATCCTAACACTAACCCTAACCCTAACCCTAACACTAACACTCACCCTAACCCAAACGGATACCCTTGACCTAACCCTAAACCTAACTCAAACCCTAACCCTAACCCTAACTCTAATCCAAACCCTAACCCTAACCCTAATATTAACCCCAACCCTAACCCAAACCATAACCCTAATCCTAATCGTAACCCTAAAACTAAACCTAACCCTAACCCAAACACTAACCCTAACCCTAACCCTAACCCTAACCCTAACCCTAACTCAAACCCTAAACCTAACCCTAACCCTAACCCTAACATGAACCCTAACCCTAATCCAAATCCAAACCCTAAAACTAACCATAACCCAAACCCTAACCATAACCAGAACCCAAACCATAACTCTATCCCTAAACATAACCCTAACCCTAAACCTAACCCTCACCCAAACGCACACCCTAACCCTAACCCTAACCCTAACCCTAACCCAAACCCTAACCCTAACGTTAAACTAAACTTAACCATAACCCAAACGCTAACCCTAAACCTAACCCAAGCCCTAACCCTATGACAAACCCTAACCCTAAACCTAAGCCTAAACCAAATCCTACCGCTAACCCCAACTCTAACCCTAAAACAAACCTAAACCGAAACCCTAACCCTAACCCTAACCTAAACACTAACCCTAACCCTAACCCTTATCCTAATCCTATCCCTAACCCAAATCCTAACCTTATCGCAAACCCTCACCCTAAACCTAACCTAAACCTTAACCCTAAACCTAACACTAACCCTAACCCAAACCCAAATCCTAA
>JAJHUQ010000032.1:4497500-4542500 GCA_035773235.1 Eospalax fontanierii | reverse complement strand
TTACCCTATCCCTAACTCTAAACCAAACCCTAACCCTAACACGAATCCTAACACAAACCATAACCCTAACCCTAATCGTAACCCTAACCCTAACCCGAACCCTAAGCCAAACACTAACCCTAACCCTAACCCTAACCCTAATTCTAACCCTAACCCTAACCATAAACCATACCCTAATCCCAGGATAGCCTTGAACGGATAATCCTCCTGCCTCACCCCCAATACTTGAGTTGTACTTTTTTAAGAGCGAAGATTGGATTCAGCAACAATGAAAAAGGAAAATATTTTCCCTCATAGAGAACGATGCCCAAAGTAGTTTTCTGAATCAAATGTAGCTTATAGTACTGAAGAATCCAATATCAATAATATGGTAATTTCTAGAAAGAATGAGGTTGGTTATTTATGTAACCACGTGCATTCCTGTCAAGAGCTGCAGGACTTGGAAGCAACCTTGGCATGACTTGACCAGGGAAGGAGCACCTGCTCTGAAGCTGTGATAGACAGGCAGAGCTTTGCAAGTGAGTGCTGATTGCTATTGGTCAGTCTCATGTTATTGTTGTCTGATGTGGGCAGGAGTGCTGAGGTCACAGAATCTTGGACTAAGATTCTGGAACTCCAAGAGGCAGTGAGCTGGCAAAGCATTGTTTAGGGTGTTGCTAGGTGACAAAGCCCTCTCAGATGAGTTGCTGAATCACAGAGGTTTATTGGTGGTAGGCTCCAGTGTTTGGGTGACCAGTTTAGAGAGATTTAGTTGACTTTAGGTCAAAGTTCTAGTGATTGACTAAAAGACGCAGCCAGGAGAAGATGGGTGGAGGAGGGGAGAAGGTGGTGTGGCCTGCTGGCCCTGCCCAGGCCCTGCACATACAGGACCTCTACTACAACGCCTACCTCTACTAAAGCTAACCCTAACCCTAACCCTAACACTAAACCTAACCCTAAACCTAACACTAAGCCTATACTTAACCCTAACCCTAACCCAAATATTAAACCTAAACCTAAACCTAACCCAAAACCTAAGCCTAAACCTAACCCTAACCCAAAACCTAACGCTAACCCTAACCCTAACCCAAACCCTAACCCTAACCCTAAAACTAACCCTAACCCTAACCCAAACATTAACCCTAAACCTAACCCTAACCCAAACCCTAACCCCAAACCTAACACTAACCCAAACCTTAACACTATACCTAACCCTAACCCTAACCCAAACATTAACCCTAAATCTAACCCTAACCCAAACCCTAACCCTAAACCTAACGCTAACCCAAACCCTAACCCTAAACGTAACCCTAAACCAAACTCTAACCCTGTCCCTAAAAATAACCCTAACCCAAACATTAACCCTAAACCTTACCCTAACCCAAACCGTAAACCTAAAACTAAGCCTAACACAAGCCCTAACCCAAACCCTAACCCTAACCCTAACAAAAAAGGTAACCCTAAACCTAACACTAACCCAATCCCTAACCCTAAACCTAACCCTAACCCAAACCCTAAGCCTAACCCTAAAAATAACCCTAACCCAAACATTAACCCTAAACCTAACCCTAACCCAAACCCTAAACCTAAACGTAAGCCTAACACAAACCCTAACCCTAACCCTAACCCTAACCCAAACCCAAACCATTACCCTAACCCTATACCTAACCCTAACCCAAACTCTAACCGTAACCGTAACCCTAAACCTAACCCTAACCCAAACACTAACCCTAAACCTAATCCAAACCATAACCCTAATCCTAACCCTAACCCGAACCCTAACCCTCACCCTAACCCTAATCGTAACCCTAAACCTAACCCTAACACAAACCCTAACCCTAACCCTAACCCTAACCATAACCCAAACCCAAACCCTAACCCTAACCCTAAACCAAAACCAAACCCTAACACTAAACTTAACACTAACCCTAAACCTAACCCAAACCCAAGCCCTAACCTAAACCTAACCCTAAAAATAACCCTAACCCTAACACTAACCCTAACCCTAACCCAAAACCCATCCCTTACCCTAACCCTAACGCAAACCCAAACGCTAACCCTAACCCTAACCCTAACCCTAACACAAACCCTAACCCAAAACCTAACCCTAACCCTAACCCAAAACATAACCCTAATCCTAACCCTAACCCTAAACCAAATCCTAACCCTAACCCTAACCCTAACCCTAACGCAAACCCAAACCCTAACCCTAACCCTAACCCAAACCATAACCCTAATCCTAACCCTAACCCTAACCCAACCCCTAACCTTAACCCTAACCCTAAGCCTAACACAAACCCTAACCCTAACCCTAAACCAAACCCAAACCCTAACACTAAACTTAACAGTAACCCTAATTCTAACCCAAACCCAATCCCTAACCCTAACCCTAACATTAACAATAACCCAAACCCTAACCCTAACCCTAACCCTAACCCTAACCCTAACCCTAACCCAAACCCAAACCCAAACCCTATCCGTAACCCTCACCCAAACCATAACCCTAATCCTAACACTAACCCTAACCTGAACCCAAACCCTAACCCTAACACAAACCCTAACCCTTACCCTAACCCTAACCCAAACCCTAACACTAAACCTAACCCTAACCCAAACCCAAACCCTAACCCTAACCCTAACCCTAACCCAAATCCTAACCCTAACCTTAAACTAAACTTAACCCTAACCCAAACGCTAACCCTAACCCAAACCCTAACCCTAACCCTAATCCTAACCCTAACCCTAACCCAAACCCTAAACCTATCGCAAACCCTAACCCTAAACCTAAGCCTAACCCAAATCCTAAACATAACCCGAACCCTAACCCTAACCCTAAACCAAACCCAAACCGAAACCCTAACCCAAACCCTAACCTAAACCCTAACCCTAACCCTAACAGTAACCCTAAAACAAACCCAAACCCTAATCCTAACACTAACCCTAACCCTAAACCTAACCCTCACCCTAACCCTAACCAAACCCTAACCATAAGAGAACCCAAACCATAACTCTATCCCTAAACCTAACACTAACCCTAAACCTAACCCTAAACCAAACGCACATCATAACCCTAAACCTAATCCTAACCCTAACCCAAACCCTAAATCTAACCTTAACCTAAACTTAACCCAAACCCAAACGCTAATTCTAACCCTAAATCAAACCATAACCCTAATTCTAACTCTAACCCTAACCCTAACCCACAACCTAACCCTAACCCTAACCCTAACACAAACCCTAATCCTAACCCTAACCCTAAACCTAACCCAAACCCAAACCCTAACCTAACCCTAACAATAACCCAAACCCTAACCCTAACCCAAAATCAAACCCTAACCGTAACCCTCACCCAAACCATAACCCTAATCCAAACACTAACTCTAACCCAAACCCTAACCCTAACCCTAACCTAAACCCTAACCCTAACCCTAACACTAACCCTAACCCAAACCATAACCCTAATCCTAACACTAACCCTAACACTCACCCTAACCCAAACGTAAACCCTAACCCTAACCATAACTCTAACCCAAACTCTAACCCTAACCCTAACTCTAACCCAAACCCTAACCCTAACCCTAATCCTAACCCTAACCCTAACCCAAACCATAACCCTAACCCTAATCGTAACCCTAACCCTAACCCTAACCCTAACCCAAACACTAACCCTAACCCTAACCCTAAACCTAAACCTAAACCTAATTCTAACCCTAACCGTAACCATAAAACATAACCTAATCCCAGGGTACCCTTGAACTGATAATCCTCCTGCCTCACCCCAAATAGTTCAGTTGTTCTTTTTTAAGAGCAAAGATTGGATTCAGCAACAATGAAAAAGGAAAATATTTTCCCTCATAGAGAAGGATGCCCAAAGTAGTTTTCTGATTCAAATGTAGCTTATAGTACTGAAGAATCCAATATCAACAATACGGTAATTTCTAGAAAGAATGAGGTTGGTTATTTAGGTAACCACGTGCAATCCTGGCAAGAGCTGCAGGACTGGGAAGAAACCTTGGCATGACTAGACCAAGGGAGGAGCACCTGCTCTGAAGCTGTGATAGACAGGCAGAGCTTTGCAAGTGAGTGCTGAGTACTATTGATCAGTCTGCTGTCATTGGTGTTTGATGTGGGCAGGAGTGCTGAGGTCACAGAATCTTGGACTAAGATTCTGGAACTCCAAGAGGCAGTCACCTGGCAAAGCATTGTTTAGGGTGTTGCTAGGTGACAAAGCCCTCTCAGATGAGTTGCTGAAACACAGAGGTTTCTTGGTGGTAGGCTCCAGTGTTTGGGTGACCAGTTTGGAGAGATTTAGTTGACCTTAGGTCAAAGTTCTAGTCATTGACAAAAAGAAGCAGCCAGTGGAAGATGGGAGGAGGAGGGGAGAAGGTGGTGTGGCCTGCTGGCCATGCCCAGGCCCTCCACATACAGGACCTCTACTACTAACCCTAATTGCCTACCTCTACTAACCCTAAACCTAACCCTAACCCTAACCCTAACCCTAACCCTTAACGTAAACCTAACCTAACACTAACCCTATACCTAACTCTAACCCTAACCCAAACCCTAACCCTAAACCTAAACCTAACCCTGACCCAAACATTAACCCTAAACCTAACCCTAACCCAAACCCAAACCCTAACCCTTAACCTAACCCTAACACAAACATTTACCCTAAACCTAACCCTAACCCAAACCCTAACCCTAAACCTGACGCTAACCCAAACCCACACCCTAACCATAACCCTAACCCTAACCCAAACCTTAACCCTAAAGCTAACACTAAACCTAACCCTAACCCAAACCCTAACCCTAAACCTAACCCTAACACAAACCCTAACCCTAACCCAAACCCAAACCTTACACCCTAACCCTAACCCTAACCCAAACTCTAACTGTAACCCTAACCTTAACCCTAACCCTAAACCTAAACCTAATAATAACCCAAACCCTAAACCTAACCCTAACCCTAACCCTAACACAAAACCTAACCCTAAACGTAACCCTAACACAAACCCTAACCCTGAACCTAACCCAAATCCAAACACTAAACCTAACCCTAAACCTAACCCTAACCCAAACCCTAACCGTAAAACTAACCCTAACCCTATCCCTACCCCTACCATAACCAAACCCTAACCCTAACACTAACCCTAATCCAAAACCTAAGCCTAAACCTAAACCAAAATCTAACCCTTACCAAAACAAAACCTAACCCTTACACTAACCCTAACCCCAAACCTAATCCTAAACCAAACCCAAACACTAACCCTAATTCTCACCCTAACCCTAACCCAAACCCTAACTCTAACCCTAACCCTAACACTAAGCCTAACCAAAACCAAACACTAATCATAACCATAAACCTAACCCTAAACCAATCCAAACCCAAACCCTAATCTTAATCCTAACGCTAACCCTAAGCCTAAACAAAACCCTAACCCTAACCCTAAACCTAAACCTAACCCTAATTCTAACCCTAACCGTAACCATAAAACATAACCTAATCCCAGGGTACCCTTGAACTGATAATCCTCCTGCCTCACCCCAAATAGTTCAGTTGTTCTTTTTTAAGAGCAAAGATTGGATTCAGCAACAATGAAAAAGGAAAATATTTTCCCTCATAGAGAAGGATGCCCAAAGTAGTTTTCTGATTCAAATGTAGCTTATAGTACTGAAGAATCCAATATCAACAATACGGTAATTTCTAGAAAGAATGAGGTTGGTTATTTAGGTAACCACGTGCAATCCTGGCAAGAGCTGCAGGACTGAGAAGAAACCTTGGCATGACTAGACCAAGGGAGGAGCACCTGCTCTGAAGCTGTGATAGACAGGCAGAGCTTTGCAAGTGAGTGCTGAGTACTATTGATCAGTCTGCTGTCATTGGTGTTTGATGTGGGCAGGAGTGCTGAGGTCACAGAATCTTGGACTAAGATTCTGGAACTCCAAGAGGCAGTCACCTGGCAAAGCATTGTTTAGGGTGTTGCTAGGTGACAAAGCCCTCTCAGATGAGTTGCTGAAACACAGAGGTTTCTTGGTGGTAGGCTCCAGTGTTTGGGTGACCAGTTTGGAGAGATTTAGTTGACCTTAGGTCAAAGTTCTAGTCATTGACAAAAAGAAGCAGCCAGTGGAAGATGGGAGGAGGAGGGGAGAAGGTGGTGTGGCCTGCTGGCCATGCCCAGGCCCTCCACATACAGGACCTCTACTACTAACCCTAATTGCCTACCTCTACTAACCCTAAACCTAACCCTAACCCTAACCCTAACCCTAACCCTTAACGTAAACCTAACCTAACACTAACCCTATACCTAACTCTAACCCTAACCCAAACCCTAACCCTAAACCTAAACCTAACCCTGACCCAAACATTAACCCTAACCCAAACCCAAACCTTAACCCTAAACCTAACCCTAACACAAACATTAACCCTAAACCTAACACTAACACAAACCCCAACCCTAACCCTAACGCTAACCCAAACCCTCACCCTAACCATAACCCTAACCCTAACCCAAACCTTAACCCTAAAGCTAACACTAAACCTAACCCTAACCCAAACCCTAACCCTAAACCTAACCCTAACACAAACCCTAACCCTAACCCAAACCCAAACCTTACACCCTAACCCTAACCCTAACCCAAACTCTAACTGTATCCCTTACCTTAACCCTAACCCTAAACCTAAACCTAACAATAACCCAAACCCTAACCCTAACCCTAACCCTAACCCTAACACAAAACCTAACCCTAAACCTAACCCTAACACAAACCCTAACCCTGACCCTAACCCAAATCCAAACACTAAACCTAACCCTAAACCTAACCCTAACCCAAACCCTAACCGTAAAACTAACCCTAACCCTATCCCTAACCCTACCATAACCAAACCCTAACCCTAACACTAACCCTAATCCAAACCCTAACCCTAAACCTAACCCAAAATCTAACCCTTACCAAACCAAAACCTAACCCTTACACTAACCCTAACCCCAACCCTAATCCTAAACCAAACCCAAACACTAACCCTAATTCTCACCCTAACCCTAACCCAAACCCTAACTCGAGCCCAAACCCTAACACTAAGCCTAACCAAAACCAAAGACTAATCATAACCATAAACCTAACCCTAAACCAATCCAAACCCAAACCCTAACCTTAATCCTAACGCTAAGCCTAAGCCTAAACGAAACCGTAACCCTAACCCTAACCGAAACCCTAAGCCAAACACAAAACCTAACCCTAACCCTAACCCTAACCCAAACCCATAACCTAATCCTAACACTAAACCTAACCCTAACGCTAATCTGCACCCTAACCCAAACTGAAATCCGAACCATAACCCTAAACCGAACCCTAACCCTAAACCAAACCATAACCCTAACCCTAATCCTAACCCTAACCCTAACCCGAACCCTAACCCAAACACTAACCCTAACCCTAACCCTAACCGTAACCTAACACTAACCCTATATCTAAACCTAACCCTAACCCAAACATTAACCCGAAACCTAAACCTAAACCAAACCCTAAGCCTAAACCTAAACCTAACCCAAACCCTAACCCTAACCCTAACCCTAACCCTAACCCTATGTCTAACCTAACCCGAATCCTAACCCTAAACCTAACCCTAACCCAGCCCATAAACCTAAACCTATCCCTAACCACCACCCTAACCCAAACCTTAACCGTACCCTAACACTAAACCTAACTGTAAACCTAACCATAACCCTAACCCTAACCCTAAACCCTAACACAAACCCTGAACCTAAACCTAACCCAAACCCTAACCCTAACAATAACCCTAAACCGAACCATAATCCAAACCCACACCCTTACCCTAACCCTAACCCTAAACCAAACCCAAACCCTAACACTAAACTTAACACTAACCCTAATCCTAACCAAAACCCAAACCCTAACCCTAACTCTATACCTAACACAAACCCTAACACTAACCCTAACCCTAACCCAAACCCTAAACTTAACCCTAACCCTAACGCAACCCCAAACACTAAACCTAACCCTAACCCTAACCCAAACCCTAACCCTAAGCATAACCCTAACCCAAACCCAAACCCTTACCCTAACCCTAACCCTAACCCAAATCCTAACCCTAACCCTAACCCAAACCCTAACCCTATCGCAAACCCTAACCCAAAACCTCAGCCTAACCCAAATTCTAAACCTAACCCCAACCCTATCTCTAAACCAAACCGAAACCGAAACCCTAACTTTATCCCTAACCTAAACCCTAACCCTAACCCTAACACTAACCCTAACGCTAAACCTAACCCTCACCCTAACCTAAACGCAAACCCTAACCCTAAACCTAACCCTAACCCAAACCCTAACCCTAACCCTAACTCTAAACCAAACCCTAACCCTAACACGAATCCTAACACAAACCATAACCCTAACCCTAATCGTAACCCTAACCCTAACCCGAACCCTAAGCCAAACACTAACCCTAACCCTAACCCTAAACCTAACCCTAACCCTAATTCTAACCCTAACCCTAACCATAAACCATACCCTAATCCCAGGATAGCCTTGAACGGATAATCCTCCTGCCTCACCCCCAATACTTGAGTTGTACTTTTTTAAGAGCGAAGATTGGATTCAGCAACAATGAAAAAGGAAAATATTTTCCCTCATAGAGAACGATGCCCAAAGTAGTTTTCTGAATCAAATGTAGCTTATAGTACTGAAGAATCCAATATCAATAATATGGTAATTTCTAGAAAGAATGAGGTTGGTTATTTATGTAACCACGTGCATTCCTGGCAAGAGCTGCAGGACTTGGAAGCAACCTTGGCATGACTTGACCAGGGAAGGAGCACCTGCTCTGAAGCTGTGATAGACAGGCAGAGCTTTGCAAGTGAGTGCTGATTGCTATTGGTCAGTCTCATGTTATTGTTGTCTGATGTGGGCAGGAGTGCTGAGGTCACAGAATCTTGGACTAAGATTCTGGAACTCCAGGAGGCAGTGACCTGGCAAAGCATTGTTTAGGGTGTTGCTAGGTGACAAAGCCCTCTCAGATGAGTTGCTGAAACACAGAGGTTTATTGGTGGTAGGCTCCAGTGTTTGGGTGACCAGTTTAGAGAGATTTAGTTGACTTTAGGTCAAAGTTCTAGTGATTGACTAAAAGACGCAGCCAGGAGAAGATGGGTGGAGGAGGGGAGAAGGTGGTGTGGCCTGCTGGCCCTGCCCAGGCCCTGCACATACAGGACCTCTACTACAACGCCTACCTCTACTAAATCTAACCCTAACCCTAACCCTAACACTAAACCTAACCCTAAACCTAACACTAACCCTATACTTAACCCTAACCCTAACCCAAATATTAACCCTAAACCTAAACCTAACCCAAAACCTAAGCCTAAACCTAACCCTAACCCAAACCCAAACACTAACCCTAACCCTAACCCTAAACCTAAACCTAACCCTAATTCTAACCCTAACCGTAACCATAAAACATAACCTAATCCCAGGGTACCCTTGAACTGATAATCCTCCAGCCTCACCCCAAATAGTTCAGTTGTACTTTTTTAAGAGCAAAGATTGGATTCAGCAACAATGAGAAAGGAAAATATTTTCCCTCATAGAGAAGGATGCCCAAAGTAGTTTTCTGATTCAAATGTAGCTTATAGTACTGAAGAATCCAATATCAACAATACGGTAATTTCTAGAAAGAATGAGGTTGGTTATTTAGGTAACCACGTGCAATCCTGGCAAGAGCTGCAGGACTGGGAAGAAACCTTGGCATGACTAGACCAAGGGAGGAGCACCTGCTCTGAAGCTGTGATAGACAGGCAGAGCTTTGTAAGTGAGTGCTGAGTACTATTGATCAGTCTGCTGTCATTGGTGTTTGATGTGGGCAGGAGTGCTGAGGTCACAGAATCTTGGACTAAGATTCTGGAACTCCAAGAGGCAGTCACCTGGCAAAGCATTGTTTAGGGTGTTGCTAGGTGACAAAGCCCTCTCAGATGAGTTGCTGAAACACAGAGGTTTCTTGGAGGTAGGCTCCAGTGTTTGGGTGACCAGTTTGGAGAGATTTAGTTGACCTTAGGTCAAAGTTCTAGTCATTGACAAAAAGAAGCAGCCAGTGGAAGATGGGAGGAGGAGGGGAGAAGGTGGTGTGGCCTGCTGGCCATGCCCAGGCCCTCCACATACAGGACCTCTACTACTAACCCTAATTGCCTACCTCTACTAACCCTAAACCTAACCCTAACCCTAACCCTAACCCTAACCCTTACCGTAAACCTAACCTAACACTAACCCTATACCTAACTCTAACCCTAATTCAAACCCTAACCCTAAACCTAAACCTAACCCTGACCCAAACATTAACCCTAAACCTAACCCTAACCCAAACCCAAACCCTAACCATAAACCTAACACTAACACAAACATTAACCCTTAACCTAACCCTAACCCAAACCCTAACCCTAAACCTAACGTTAACCCAAACCCTCACCCTAACCCTAAACCTAACGTTAACCCAAACCCTCACCCTAACCATAACCCTAACCCTAACCCAAACCTTAACCCTAAAGCTAACCCTAAACCTAACCCTAACCCAAACCCTAACCCTAAACCTAACCCTAACACAAACCCTAAACCTAACCCAAACCCAAACCTTACACCCTAACCCTAACCCTAACCCAAACTCTAACTGTAACCCTAACCTTAACCCTAACCCTAAACCTAAACCTAACAATAACCCAAACCCTAACCCTAACCCTAACCCTAACCCTAACACAAAACCTAACCCTAAACCTAACCCTAACACGAACCCTAACCCTGACCCTAACCCAAATCCAAACACTAAACCTAACCCTAAACCTAACCCTAACCCAAACCCTAACCGTAAAACTAACCCTAACCCGATCCCTAACCCTACCATAACCAAACCCTAACCCTAACACTAACCCTAATCCAAACCCTAACCCTAAACCTAACCCAAAATCTAACCCTTACCAAACCAAAACCTAACCCTTACACTAACCCTAACCCCAACCCTAATCCTAAACCAAACCCAAACACTAACCCTAATTCTCACCCTAACCCTAACCCAAACCCTAACTCTAACCCTAACCCTAACACTAAGCCTAACCAAAACCAAACACTAATCATAACCATAAACCTAACCCTAAACCAATCCAAACCCAAACCCTAACCTTAATCCTAACGCTAACCCTAAGCCTCAACAAAACCCTAACCCTAACCCTAACCCAAACCCTAAGCCAAACACAAAACCTAACCCTAACCCTAACCCTAACCCAAACCCATAGCCTAATCCTAACACTAAACCTAACCCTAACGCTAATCTGCACCCTAACCCAAACCGAAATCCGAACCATAACCCTAAACCGAACCCTAACCCTAACCCAAACCATAACCCTAATCCTAACCCTAACCCTAACCCAAACCCTAACCCTAACCCTAATCCTAACCCTAACCCTAACCCGAACCCTAACCCAAACACTAACCCTAACCCTAACCCTAACCATAACCTAACACTAACCCTATATCTAAACCTAACCCTAACCCAAACATTAACCCTAAACCTAAACCTAACCCAAACCCTACGCCTAAACCTAAACCTAACCCAAACACTAACCCTAACCCTAACCCTAACCCTATGTCTAACCTAACCCGAATCCTAACCCTAAACCTAACCCTAACCCAGCCCATAAACCTAAACCTATCCCTAACCACCACCCTAACCCAAACCTTAACCGTACCCTAACACTAAACCTAACTGTAAACCTAACCATAACCCTAACCCTAACCCTAAACCCTAACTCAAACCCTGAACCTAAACCTAACCCAAACCCTAACCCTAACAATAACCCTAAACCTAACCATAATCCAAACCCACACCCTTACCCTAACCCTAACCCTAAACCAAACCCAAACCCTAACACTAAACTTAACACTAACCCTAATCCTAACCAAAACCAAACCCTCACCCTAACCCTAACCCTAACACAAACCCTAACCCTAACCCTAACCCAAACCCTAACACTAACCCTAACCCTACCCCAAACCCTAAACTTAACCCTAACCCTAACGCAACCCCAAACACTAAACCTAACCCTAACCCTAACCCAAACCCTAACCCTATCCATAACCCTAACCCAAACCCAAACCCTTACCCTAACCCTAACCCTAACCCAAATCCTAACCCTAACCCTAACCCAAACCCTAACCCTATTGCAAACCCTAACCCAAAACCTAAGCCTAACCCAAATTCTAAACCTAACCCCAACCCTATCTCTAAACCAAACCGAAACCGAAACCCTAACTGTATCCCTAACCTAAACCCTAACCCTAACCCTAACACTAACCCTAACGCTAAACCTAACCCTCACCCTAACCTAAACGCAAACCCTAACCCTAAACCTAACCCTAACCCAAACCCTAACCCTAACCCTAACTCTAAACCAAACCCTAACCCTAACACGAATCCTAACACAAACCATAACCCTAACCCTAATCGTAACACTAACCCTAACCCGAACCCTAAGCCAAACACTAACCCTAACCCTAACCCTAAACCTAACCCTAACCCTATTTCTAACCCTAACCCTAACCATAAACCATACCCTAATCCCAGGATAGCCTTGAACGGATAATCCTCCTGCCTCACCCCCAATACTTGAGTTGTACTTTTTTAAGAGCGAAGATTGGATTCAGCAACAATGAAAAAGGAAAATATTTTCCCTCATAGAGAACGATGCCCAAAGTAGTTTTCTGAATCAAATGTAGCTTATAGTACTAAAGAATCCAATATCAATAATATGGTAATTTCTAGAAAGAATGAGGTTGGTTATTTATGTAACCACGTGCATTCCTGGCAAGAGCTGCAGGACTTGGAAGCAACCTTGGCATGACTTGACCAGGGAAGGAGCACCTGCTCTGAAGCTGTGATAGACAGGCAGAGCTTTGCAAGTGAGTGCTGATTGCTATTGGTCAGTCTCATGTTATTGTTGTCTGATGTGGGCAGGAGTGCTGAGGTCACAGAATCTTGGACTAAGATTCTGGAACTCCAAGAGGCAGTGAGCTGGCAAAGCATTGTTTAGGGTGTTGCTAGGTGACAAAGCCCTCTCAGATGAGTTGCTGAAACACAGATGTTTATTGGTGGTAGGCTCCAGTGTTTGGGTGACCAGTTTAGAGAGATTTAGTTGACTTTAGGTCAAAGTTCTAGTGATTGACTAAAAGACGCAGCCAGGAGAAGATGGGTGAAGGAGGGGAGAAGGTGGTGTGGCCTGCTGGCCCTGCCCAGGCCCTCCACATACAGGACCTCTACTACAACGCCTACCTCTACTAAAGCTAACCCTAACCCTAACCCTAACACTAAACCTAACCCTAAACCTAACACTAACCCTATACTTAACCCTAACCCTAACCCAAATATTAAACCTAAACCTAAACCTAACCCAAAACCTGAGCCTAAACCTAACCCTAACCCAAACCCTAACGCTAACCCTAACCCTAACCCAAACCCTAACCCTAACCCTAAAACTAACCCTAACCCTAACCCAAACATTAAACCTAAACCTAACCCTAACCCAAACCCTAACCCCAAACCTAACACTAACCCAAACCTTAACCCTATACCTAACCCTAACCCTAACCCAAACATAAACCCTAAACCTAACCCTAACCCAAACCCTAACCCTAAACCTAACGCTAACCCAAACCCTAACCCTAAACGTAACTCTAAACCAAACTCTAACCCTGACCCTAAAAATAACCCTAACCCAAACATTAACCCTAAACCTTACCCTAACCCAAACCGTAAACCTAAAACTAAGCCTAACACAAGCCCTAACCCAAACCCTAACCCTAACCCTAACCCAAACCCTAACCCTAAACCTAACCCTAACCCAAACCCTAAGCCTAACCCTAAAAATAACCCTAACCCAAACATTAACCCTAAACCTAACACTAACCCAAACCCTAAACCTAAACCTAAGCCTAACACAAGCCCTAACCCTAACCCTAACCCTAACCCAAACCCAAACCCAAACCATTACCCTAACCCTATACCTAACCCTAACCCAAACTCTAACCGTAACCGTAACCCTAACCCTAAACCTAAACCTAACCCTAACCCAAACCCAAAGCCTAATCCTAACCCTAATTCAAACCCAAACCATAACCATAACCAGAACCCAAACCATAACTCTATCCTTAAATCTAACCAAAACCCAAAACCTAACCCTAACCCAAACGCACACCCTAACCCTAAACCTAACCTTAACCCTAACCCAAACCCTAACCCTAACCTTAACCTAAATTTAACCCTAACCCAAACACTAACCCTTACCCTAATCCAAACCATAACCCTAATCCTAACCCTAACCCGAACCCTAACCCTCACCCTAACCCTAATCGTAACCCTAAACCTAACCCTAACACAAACCCTAACCCTAACCCTAACCCTAACCATAACCCAAACCCAAACCCTAACCCTAACCCTAAACCAAAACCAAACCCTAACACTAAACTTAACACTAACCCTAAACCTAACCCAAACCCAAGCCCTAACCTAAACCTAACCCTAAAAATAACCCAAACCCTAACGCTAACCCTAACCCTAACCCAAACCCTAACCCTAACCCTAACCCTAACGCAAAGCCAAACGCTAACCCTAACCCTAACCCTAACCCTAACCCTAAAACAAACCCTAACCCAAACCCTAACCCTAACCCTAACCCAAAACATAACCCTAATCCTAACCCTAACCCTAAACCAAATCCTAACCCTAACCCTAACCCTAACCCAAACCCAAACCCTAACCCTAACCCTACCCCAAACCATAACCCTAATCCTAACCCTAACCCTAACCCAACCCCTAACCCTAACCCTAACCCTAAGCCTAACACAAACCCTAACCCTAACCCTAAACCAAACCCAAACGCTAACACTAAACTTAACAGTAACCCTAATTCTAACCCAAACCCAATCCCTAACCCTAACCCTAACATTAACAATAACCCAAACCCTAACCCTAACCCTAACCCTAACCCTAACCCTAACCCTAACCCTAACCCAAACCTTAACCCTAAAGCTAACCCTAATCCTAACCCTAACCCAAACCCTAACCCTAAACCTAACCCTAACACAAACCCTAAACCTAACCCAAACCCAAACCTTACACCCTAACCCTAACCCTAACCCAAACTCTAACTGTAACCCTAACCTTAACCCTAACCCTAAACCTAAACCTAACAATAACCCAAACCCTAACCCTAACCCTAACCCTAACCCTAACACAAAACCTAACCCTAAACCTAACCCTAACACGAACCCTAACCCTGACCCTAACCCAAATCCAAACACTAAACCTAACCCTAAACCTAACCCTAACCCAAACCCTAACCGTAAAACTAACCCTAACCCTATCCCTAACCCTACCATAACCAAACCCTAACCCTAACACTAACCCTAATCCAAACCCTAACCCTAAACCTAACCCAAAATCTAACCCTTACCAAACCAAAACCTAACCCTTACACTAACCCTAACCCCAACCCTAATCCTAAACCAAACCCAAACACTAACCCTAATTCTCACCCTAACCCTAACCCAAACCCTAACTCTAACCCTAACCCAAACACTAAGCCTAACCAAAACCAAACACTAATCATAACCATAAACCTAACCCTAAACCAATCCAAACTCAAACCCTAACCTTAATCCTAACGCTAACCCTAAGCCTCAACAAAACCCTCACCCTAACCCTAACCCAAACCCTAAGCCAAACACAAAACCTAACCCTAACCCTAACCCTAACCCAAACCCATAACCTAATCCTAACACTAAACCTAACCCTAACGCTAATCTGCACCCTAACCCAAACCGAAATCCGAACCATAACCCTAAACCGAACCCTAACCCTAACCCAAACCATAACCCTAATCCTAACACTAACCCTAACCCAAACCATAACCCTAACCCTAATCCTAACCCTAACCCTAACCCGAACCCTAACCCAAACACTAACCCTAACCCTAACCCTAACCGTAACCTAACACTAACCCTATATCTAAACCTAACCCTAACCCAAACATTAACCCTAAACCTAAACCTAACCCAAACCCTAAGCCTAAACCTAAACCTAACCCAAACCCTAACCTAACCCTAACCCTAACCCTATGTCTAACCTAACCCGAATCCTAACCCTAAACCTAACCCTAACCCAGCCCATAAACCTAAACCTATCCCTAACCACCACCCTAACCTAAACCTTAACCGTACCCTAACACTAAACCTAACTGTAAACCTAACCATAACCCTAACCCTAACCCTAAACCCTAACACAAACCCTGAACCTAAACCTAAACCAAAACCTAACCCAAACAATAACCCTAAACCTAACCATAATCCAAACCCACACCCTTACCCTAACCCTAACCCTAAACCAAACCCAAACCCTAACACTAAACTTAACACTAACCCTAATCCTAACCAAAACCCAAACCCTAACCCTAACTCTATACCTAACACAAACCCTAACCCTAATCCTAACCCAAACCCTAACACTAACCCTAACCCTAACCCAAACCCTAAACTTAACCCTAACCCTAACGCAACCCCAAACACTAAACCTAACCCTAACCCTAACCCAAACCCTAACCCTAACCATAACCCTAACCCAAATCCAAACCCTTACCCTAACCCTAACTCTAACCCAAATCCTAACCCTAACCCTAACCCAAACCCTAACCCTATCGCAAACCCTAACCCAAAACCTAAGCCTAACCCAAATATTAAACCTAACCCCAACCCTATCTCTAAACCAAACCGAAACTGAAACCCTAACTGTATCCCTAACCTAAACCCTAACCCTAACCCTAACGCTAAACCTAACCCTCACCCTAACCTAAACGCAAACCCTAAACCTAAACCTAACCCTAACCCAAACCCTAACCCTAACCCTAACTCTAAACCAAACCCTAACCCTAACACGAATCCTAACACAAACCATAACCCTAACCCTAATCGTAACCCTAACCCTAACCCGAACCCTAAGCCAAACACTAACCCTAACCCTAACCCTAAACCTAACCCTAACCCTAATTCTAACCCTAACCCTAACCATAAACCATACCCTAATCCCAGGATAGCCTTGAATGGATAATCCTCCTACCTCACCCCCAATACTTGAGTTGTACTTTTTTAAGAGCGAAGATTGAATTCAGCAACAATGAAAAAGGAAAATATTTTCCCTCATAGAGAACGATGCCCAAAGTAGTTTTCTGAATCAAATGTAGCTTATAGTACTGAAGAATCCAATATCAATAATATGGTAATTTCTAGAAAGAATGAGGTTGGTTATTTATGTAACCACGTGCAATCCTGGCAAGAGCTGCAGGACTTGGAAGCAACCTTGGCATGACTTGACCAGGGAAGGAGCACCTGCTCTGAAGCTGTGATAGACAGGCAGAGCTTTGCAAGTGAGTGCTGATTGCTATTGGTCAGTCTCATGTCATTGTTGTCTGATGTGGGCAGGAGTGCTGAGGTCACAGAATCTTGGACTAAGATTCTGGAACTAAAAGAGGCAGTGACCTGGCAAAGCATTGTTTAGGGTGTTGCTAGGTGACAAAGCCCTCTCAGATGAGTTGCTGAAACACAGAGGTTTATTGGTGGGAGGCTCCAGTATTTGGGTGACCAGTTTAGAAAGATTTAGTTGACTTTAGGTCAAAGTTCTAGTGATTGACTAAAAGACGCAGCCAGGAGAAGATGGGTGAAGGAGGGGAGAAGGTGGTGTGGCCTGCTAGCCCTGCCCAGGCCCTGCACATACAGGAACTCTACTACAACGCCTACCTCTACTAAAGCTAACCCTAACCTTAACCCTAACACTAAACCTAACCCTCAAACTAACACTAACCCTATACTTAACCCTAACCCTAATCCAAATATTAAACCTAAACCTAACCCAAAACCTAAGCCTAAACCTAACCCTAACCCAAACCCTAACGCTAACCCTAACCCTAACCCAAACCCTAACCCTAACCCTAAACCTAACCCTAACCCTAAACCAAACATTAACCCTAAACTTAACTCTAACCCAAATCCTAACCCTAAACCTAACCCTAGCCCAAACACTAACACCAAACCTAACCCTAACACAAAACCTAACCCTAACCCTAACCCAAACCAAAACCCTAAACCTAACCCTAACCCTAACCCAAATTCTAACCGTAACCCTCAACTTAACCCTAACCCAAACCCCTAACCTAACACTAACCCAAACCTTAACCCTATACCTAACCCTAACCCTAACGCAAACATTAACCCTAAACCTAACCCTAACCCAAACCCTAACCCCAAACCTAACACTAACCCAAACCTTAACCCTATACCTAACCCTAACACTAACCCAAACATTAACCCTAAACCTAACCCTAACCCAAACCCTAACCCTAAACCTAACTCTAACCCAAACCCTAAACCTAAACCTAACCCTAAACCAAACCCTAACCCTGACCCTAAAAATAACCCTAACCCTAACCCAAACCGTAAACCTAAAACTAAGCCTAACACAAGCCCTAACCCAAACCCTAACCCTAACCCAAAGCCAAACCCTAACCCTATCCCTAACCCTAACCCAAACTCTAACCGCAACCGTAACCCTAACCCTAACCGTAACCCTAAACCTAAACATAACCCTAACCCAAACCCAAAGCCTAATCCTAACCCTAACTCTAAACCAAAATCTAACCATAACCAGAACCCAAACCATAACTCTATCCCTAAACCTAACACTAAACCTAAACCTAACCCTAACCCTAATCCAAACAATAACCCTAATCCTAACCCTAACCCTAACGCTAACCCACACCCTAACCCTAACCGTAACCGTAAACCTAACCCTAACACAAAACCTAACCCTAACCATAACCCTAACCCTAACCCAAACCCTAACCCTAACCCTAAGCCTAAACCAAAACCAAACCCTAACATTAAACTTAACACTAACCCTAACCCTAACCCAAACCCAAGCCCTAACCTAACCCTAACCCTAACAATAACCCAAATCCTAACCCTAACCCTAAACCTAACCCTAACCGTAACCCAATCCCAAACCCTAACCCTAACCCTAAACCTAACACAAACCCTAACCATAACCCTAAACCTAACTCAAACCCTAACACTGACCCTAACCCTAACCCAAAACCTAACCCTAAACCGAACCCTAACGCAAACCCAAACCCTAAAGCTAACCTTAACCTTAAGCCTAACCCAAACCCTAAAGCTAAGCCTAACCCTAAACCAAACCCAAACCCTAACACTATACTTAACACTAACCCTAATCTTAACCCAAACCCAAACCCTAAAACTAACCCATAACCTTAACAATAACCCAAACCCTAACCCTAACCCTAATCCAAACCCTAATCCTAACCCTAACCCTAACCCAAACCCTAACCGTAACCCTCACCCAAACCATAACCCTAATCCTAAGCCTAACCCTAACCTGAACCCAAACCCTAACCCTAACACAAACCCTAACCCTAAACCTAACCCTAACCCAAACCCTAACACTAACCCTAACCCTAACCCAAACCCTAAACATAACCCTAACCCTAACGCAAACCCAAACACTAAACCTAACCCTACCCCTAACCCAAACACTAACCCTAACCCTAACCCTAACCCAAACCCAAACCCTATCCATAAACCTAACCCTATTCCAAATCCTAACCCTAACCTTAAACTAAACTTAACCCTAACCCAAACGCTAACCCTAACGCAAACCCTAACCCTAACCCTAATCCTAACCCTAACCCTAACCCAAACCCTAACCCTATCGCAAACCCTAACCCTAAACCTAAACCTAACCCAAATCCTAAACCTAACCCGAACCCTAACCCTAACCTAACCCTAAACCTAACCCTAAACCAAACCCAAACCGAAACCCTAACCCAAACCCTAACCTAAACCCTAACCCTAACCCTAACAGTAACCCTAAACCAAACCGAAACCCTAATCCTAAAACTAACCCTAACCCTAAACCTAACCCTCACCTTAACCCAAACGCAAACCCTAACCCTAACCCTAACCCTAACCCTAACCCAAACCCTTACCCTAACTCTAACCCAAACCTAACCCTAACCCTAATCCTAACACAAACCATAACCCTAACGCTAATCGTAACCCTAACCCTAACCCGAACGCTAACCGAAACACTAACCCTAACTCTAACCCTAAACTTAACCCTAACCCTAATTCTAACCCTAACCCTAACCATAAACCATAACCTAATCCCAGAGTAGCCTTGATCGGATAATCCTCCTGCTTCACCCCCAAGACTTGAGTTGTACTTTTTTAAGAGCAAAGATTGGATGCAACAACAATGAAAAAGGAAAATATTTTCCCTCATAGAGAACGATGCCCAAAGTAGTTTTCTGATTCAAATGTAGCTTATAGTACTGAGGAATCCAATATCAATAGTATGGTAATTTCTAGAAAGAATGAGGTTGGTTATTTATGTAACCACGTGCAATCCTGGCAAGAGCTGCAGGACTTGGAAGCAACCTTGTCATGACTTGATCAGGGAAGGAGCACCTGCTCTGAAGCTGTGAGAGACAGGAAGAGCTTTGCAAGTGAGTGCTGAGTGCTATTGGTCAGTCTCCTGTCATTGGTGTCTGATGTGGGCAGGAGTGCTGAGGTCACAGAATCTTGGATTAAGATTCTGGAACTCCAAGAGGCAGTGACCTGGCAAAGCATTGTTTAGGGTGTTGCTAGGTGACAAAGCCTTCTCAGATCAGTTGCTGAAACACAGAGGTTTATTGGTGGTAGGCTCTAGTGTTTGGGTGACCAGTTTGGAGAGATTTAGTTGACTTTAGGTCAAAGTTCTAGTGATTGACAAAAAGAAGCAGCCAGGGAAAGATGGGAGGGGGAGGGGAGAAGGTGGTGTGGCCTGCTGGCCCTGGCCAGGCCCTCCACATACAGGCCCTCTACTACAACGCCTACTTCTACTAACCCTAACCGTAACCGTAACACTAACCCTAACCCTAAACCTAACCCTAAACCTAACCTAACCCTAACCCTACACCTAACCCTAACCCTAACCCAAACCCTAAGCCTAAACCTAACCCTAACCCAAACCCTAACCCAAATCCTAACCCTTACCCTAACCCTAACCCTAACCCTAACCCTAACCCTAACCCTAACCCTAACTTAACACTAACCCTAACCCTAACCCTAATCCTAACCCTAACCATAACCCAAACCATAACCCTAATCCTAATCGTATCCCTAACCCTAACACTAAACCTAAACCAAACCCAAACCCAAATCCTAACACTAACCGTAACCCTAACCCTAACATTCACCCTAACCCAAACGGAAACCCTAAACCTAACCCTAACCCTAACTCAAACCCTAACCCTAACCCTAACTCTAATCCAAACCCTAAACCTAACCCTAATCCTAATCCTAATCGTAACCCTAAAACTAAACCTAACCCTAACCCAAACACTAACTCTAACCCTAACCCTAAACCTAACCCTAACCCTAATTCTAATCCTAACCCTAACCCTAACCATAACCATAACCCATACCCTAATCCCAGGGTAGCCTTGAACTGATAATCCTCCTGCCTCACCCCCAAGAATTGAGTTGTACTTTTTTAAGAGCAAAGATTGGATTCAGCAACAATGAAAAAGGAAAATATTTTCCCTCATAGAAAACAATGTCCAAAGTAGTTTTCTGAATCAAATGTAGCTTATAGTACTTAAGAATCCAATATCAATAATATGTTAATTTCTAGAAAGAATGAGGTTGGTTATTTATGTAACCATGTGCAATCCTTTCAAGAGCTGCACGACTGGGAAGCAACCTTGGCATGACTTGACCAGGGAAGGAGCACCTGCTCTGAAGCTATGATAGACAGGCAGAGCTCTGCAAGTGAGTGCTGAGTGCTATTAGTCAGTCTCCTGTCATTGGTGTCTGATGTGGGCAGGAGTGCTGAGGTCACAGAATCTTGGACTAAGATTCTGGAACTCCAAGAATCAGTGACCAGGCAAACATTGTTTAGGGTGTTGCTAGGTGACAAAGCCCTCTCAGATGAGTTGCTGAAACACAGAGGTTTCTTGGTGGTAGGCTCTAGTGTTTGGGTGACCAGTTTGGAGAGATTTAGTTGACTTTAGGTCAAAGATCTAGTGATTGACCAAAAGAAGCAGCAAGAAGAAGATGGGAGGAGGAGGGGAGAAGGTGGTGTGGCCTGCTGGCCATGCCCAGGCCCTCCACATACAGGACCTCTACTACTAACCCTAATTGCCTACCTCTACTAATCCTAACGCTAACCCTAACCCTAACCCTAAACCTAATCCTAAACCTAACCTAACACTAACCCTAAACCTAAACCTAACCATAACCCAAACGTTAACCCTAAACCTAACACTAACCCTAGCCCAAACCCTAGCCCTAAACCTAACACTAACACAAACCCTAACCCTAACCCTAACCCAAACCCAAACCCTAACACTAACCCTAACCCTTACCCAAACCCTAACTCTAAAGCTAACACAAACATTAACCTAAACCTAACCCTAACCCAAACCCTAACCCTAAACCTAACCCTAGCCCAAACTCTAACCCTAAACCTAACCCTAACACAAACCCTAACCCTAACCCAAACCAAAACCCTAACCCTAACCCTATCCCAAACTCTAACCGTAACCCTAACCCTAACCCTAACCCTAACCCTAACCCTAACCCTAAACCTAACACTAACCCAAACCCTAATCCTAACCCTAACCCTAACCCTAAACCTAAGCCTAACAATAATCCAAACCCTAACCCTAATCCTAACCGTAACCCAAACCCTAACCCTAACCCTAAATCTAACCCTAGCCCAAACTCTAACCCTAAACCTAACCCTAACCCAAACCCAAATCCTAACCCTAACCCTAACCCTAATCCTAACCCATACCCTAACCGTAACCGTAACCGTAACCCTAACCTAACCCTAACCCAAACACTAACCCTAACCCTAACCCTAACCCAAACCCTAACCCTAACCCTAACCCTTACCGTAAACCTAACCTAACACTAACCCTATACCTAACTCTAACCCTAACCCAAACCCTAACCCTAAACCTAACCCTAACCCTGACCCAAACATTAACCCTAAACCTAACCCTAACCCAAACCCAAACCCTAACCCTAAACCGAACCCTAACACAAACATTAACCCTAACCCTAACCCTAACCTAAACCTAACGCTAACCCAAACCCTCACCCTAACCATAACCCTAACCCTAACCCAAACCTTAACCCTAAAGCTAACCCTAAACCTAACCCTAACACAAACCCTAACCCTAAACCTAACCCTAACACACACCCTAACCCTAAACACAAAGCCAAACCTTACACCCTAACCCTAACCCTAACCCAAACTCTAACTGTAACCCTAACCTTAACCCTAACCCTAAACCTAAACCTAACAATAACCCAAACCTAACCCTAACCCTAACAATAACCCAAATCCTAACCCTAACCCTAAACCTAACCTTAACACAAACCCTAACCCTGACCCTAACCCAAACCCAAACACTAAACCTAACCCTAAACCTAACCCTAACCCAAATCCTAACCGTAAAACTAACCCTAACCCTATCCCTAACCCTACCATAATCAAACCCTAACCCTAACACTAACACTAATCCAAACCCTAACCCTAAACCTAACCCAAAATCTAACCCTTACCAAACCGAAACCTAACCCTTACACTAGCCCTAATCCCAACCCTAATCCTAAACCAAACCCAAACACTAACCCTAATTCTCACCCTAACCCTAACCCAAACCCTAACTCTAACCCTAACCCTAACACTAAGCCTAACCAAAACCAAACACTAATCCTAACCATAACCCTAACCCTAAACCAATCCAAACCCTAACCTTAATCCTAACGCTAATTATAAGCCTAAACAAAACCCTAACCCTAACCCTAACCCAAACCCTAAGCCAAACACAAAACCTAACCCTAACCCAAACCCATAACCTAATCCTAACACTAAACCTAACCCTAACGCACATCTGCACCCTAACCCAAACCAAAATCCTAACCATAACCCTAAACCGAACCCTAACACTAACCCAAACCCTAACCCTAACCTAACACTAACCTTATACCTAAACCTAACCCTAAACCAAAAATTAACCCTAAACCTAACCGTAACCAAAACCCTAAACCGAAACCTAACCGGAACCCAAACCCTAACCCTAACCCTAACCCTAACCCTAAACCAAACATTAACCCTAAACCTAACCCGAACCCAAAACCTACCTAAACCTAACCTTAACCCAAACCCTAACCCTAATCCTAACCCTAACACAAACCCTAAACCTAACCCTAACCCATACCCAAACACTAACCACAACACTAACCCTAACCCTAACCCTAATCATAACTCTAACCGTAACCGTAACACTAACCCTAACCCTAACCATAACCCTAACCCAAATATTAACCCTAAACCTAAGCCTAACCCAAACCCTAACCCTAAACCTAACCCAAAACCATCCCTATACTTAAACCTAACCCCAACACAAACCCTAACCCTAACCCTAACCCAAAGCCAAACCCTAATCCTAACCCTAACCCAAACCCTAACAATGACCCTACCCTTTAGCCTAATCCTTACTCTAACCCAAACATTAAACCTAAACCTAACCGTAACCCAAACCCTAACCTAAACCTAACCCAAACCCTAACCATAACCAGAACCCAAACCATAACTCTATCCCTAAACATAACCCTTACCCTAAACCTAACCCTCAACCAAACGCACACCCTAACCCTACCCTTAACCCTAACCCTAACTCTAACCCAAACATTAAACCTAAACCTAACCGTAACCCAAACCCTAACCTAAACCTAACCCTAACCCAAACCCTAACCCTAAACCTAACCCTGACACAAAACCTAACCCTAACACTAACAGTAACCCAAAACGAAATCCTAACCCTAACCCTAACCGTAACCCTAACCCATACCCTAACCGTAACCCTAACCCTAATAATAACCATAACCCTAACCCTAATCCTAACCCAAACACTAACCCTAACCCTAACCCTAACCGTAACCCTAACCCAAACATTAACCCTAAACATAACCCTAACCAAAACCCTAACCCTAAACCTAACCCTAACCCAAACAATAACCCTATCCAAAACCCAAACACTAACCCTAAGCCTAATCCTAACAATAACCCAAACCCTAATCCTAACCCTAACACGAAATCCGAACACTAAACCTGAACATAAAACTAAACCAAACCCTAACCCTAACTCTAATCCAAACCCACACCCTAACCCTATACCTAACCCTAAACCAAACCCAAACACTAACACTGAACTTAACACTAACCCTAACCTTAACCCAAACCCAAACCCTAATCCTAATCTAAGCCTAACAATAAACCAAACCCTAAACTTAACCCTAACCCAAACCCGAACACTAAACCTAACCATAACCCAAACCCCAACCCAAAACCCAACACTAAACCCAACCCTAACCCAAACCCTAACTCTAACCCTAACCCTAACCCAAACCCAAACCCTAACCTAACCCTAACCCTAACCCTAAGCCTAACCTTAACTCTAACCCAAACCCTAACACTAAACCTAACCCTAACCCAAACCCTAACTCTAACCCTAACCCTAACCCAAACCCAAAACCTAACCTAACCCTAACCCTAACAATAACCCAAATCCTAATCCTAACCCTAACCCAAACCCTAAACCTAACCGTAACCCACAACGCAACCCAAACCCAAAACCTAACTGTAACCCTAACCCAAACCATAACCCTAATCCTAACCCTAACCCTAAACCAAACCCTAACCGTAACCCTAACCCTAACACAAACCCTAACCCTAACCCTAACCCTAACACTAACCCAAACCCTAACACTAACCCTAACCCTAAACCAAACACTAACTCTAACCCTAACCCTAACCCAAACCCAAACACTAACCCTAACCCTAACCCTAACCCAAACCCTAACCCTAACCCTAACCCTAACCCAAACCCTAACCCTAACCCTAACCCAAACCATAACCCTAATACTAACCCTAACCCTAACCCAAACCCTAACCCTAACCCTACTCGTAACCCTAACCCTAACCCGAACCCTAACCCAAACACTAACCGTAACCCTAACCCTAACCGTAACCTAACACTAATCCTATACCTAAACCTAACCCTAACCCAAACATTAACCCTAAACCTAAACCTAACCCAAACCCTAAGCCTAAACCTAAACCTAACCCAAACCCTAACCCCAACCCTAACCCTAACCTTAACCCTAACGCTATGTCTAACCCAACCCGAATCCTAACCCTAAAACCTAACCCTAACCCAGCCTATAAACCTAAACCTATCCCTAACCACCACCCTAACCCAAACCTTAACCGTACCCTAACACTAAACCTAACTGTAAACCTAACCATAACCCTAACCCTAAACCTAAACCCTAACACGAACCCTGAACCTAAACCTAACCCAAACCCTAACCCTAACAATAACCCTAAACCTAACCGTAATCCAAATCATCCCTTATCCTAACCCTAACCCTAACCCTAACCCTAACCGTAACCCTAACACTAAACCAAACCCAAACCCTAACACTAAACTTATCATTAACCCTAATCCTAACCAAAACCCAAACCCTAACCCTAACTCTATACCTAACACAAACCCTAACCCTAATCCTAACCCAAACCCTAACACTAACCCTAACCCTAACCCAAACCCTAAACTTAACCCTAACCCTAACGCTACCCCAAACACTAAACCTAACCCTTACCCTAACCCAAACCCTAACCCTAACCATAACCCTAACCCAAATCCAAACCCTTACCCTAACCCTAACTCTAACCCAAATCCTAACCCTAACCCTAACCCAAACCCTAACCCTATCGCAAACCCTAACCCAAAACCTAAGCCTAACCCAAATATTAAACCTAACCCCAACCCTATCTCTAAACCAAACCGAAACTGAAACCCTAACTGTATCCCTAACCTAAACCCTAACCCTAACCCTAACACTAACCCTAACGCTAAACCTAACCCTTACCCTAACCTAAACGCAAACCCTAACCCTAAACCTAACCCTAACCCAAACCCTAACCCTAACCCTAACTCTAAACCAAACCCTAACCCTAACACGAAGCCTAACACAAACCAGAACCCTAACCCTAATCGTAACCCTAACCCTACCCCGAACCCCAAGCCAAACACTAACCCTAACCCTAACCCTAAACCTAACCCTAACCCTAATTCTAACCCTAACCCTAACCATAAACCATACCCTAATCCCAGGATAGCCTTGAATGGATAATCCTCCTACCTCACCCCCAATACTTGAGTTGTACTTTTTTAAGAGCGAAGATTGGATTCAGCAACAATGAAAAAGGAAAATATTTTCCCTCATAGAGAACGATGCCCAAAGTAGTTTTCTGAATCAAATGTAGCTTATAGTACTGAAGAATCCAATATCAATAATATGGTAATTTCTAGAAAGAATGAGGTTGGTTATTTATGTAACCACGTGCAATCCTGGCAAGAGCTGCAGGACTTGGAAGCAACCTTGGCATGACTTGACCAGGGAAGGAGCACCTGCTCAGAAGCTGTGATAGACAGGCAGAGCTTTGCAAGTGAGTGCTGATTGCTATTGGTCAGTCTCATGTTATTGTTGTCTGATGTGGGCAGGAGTGCTGAGGTCACAGAATCTTGGACTAAGATTCTGGAACTCCAAGAGGCAGTGACCTGGCAAAGCATTGTTTAGGGTGTTGCTAGGTGACAAAGCCCTCTCAGATGAGTTGCTGAAACACAGAGGTTTATTGGTGGGAGGCTCCAGTATTTGGGTGACCAGTTTAGAGAGATTTAGTTGACTTTAGGTCAAAGTTCTAGTGATTGACTAAAAGACGCAGCCAGGAGAAGTTGGGTGAAGGAGGGGAGAAGGTTGTGTGGCCTGCTGGCCCTGCCCAGGCCCTGCACATACAGGACCTCTACTACAACGCCTACCTCTACTAAAGCTAACCCTAACCTTAACCCTAACACTAAACCTAACCCTCAAACTAACACTAACCCTATACTTAACCGTACCCCTAATCCAAATATTAAACCTAAACCTAACCCAAAACCTAAGCCTAAACCTAACCCTAACCCAAACCCTAACGCTAACCCTAACCCTAACCCAAACCCTAACCCTAACCCTAAACCTAACCCTAACCCTAAACCAAACATTAACCCTAAACTTAACTCTAACCCAAATCCTAACCCTAAACCTAACCCTAGCCCAAACACTAACACCAAATCTAACCCTAACACAAAACCTAACCCTAACCCTAACCCAAACCAAAACCCTAAACCTAACCCTAACCCTAACCCAAATTCTAACCGTAACCCTAAACTTAACCCTAACCCAAACCCCTAACCTAACACTAACCCAAACCTTAACCCTATACCTAACCCTAACCCTAACGCAAACATTAACCCTAAACCTAACCCTAACCCAAACCCTAACCCCAAACCTAACACTAACCCAAACCTTAACCCTATACCTAACCCTAACACTAACCCAAACATTAACCCTAAACCTAACCCTAACCCAAACCCTAACCCTAAACCTAACACTAACCCAAACCCTAAACCTAAACCTAACCCTAAACCAAACCCTAACCCTGACCCTAAAAATAACCCTAACCCTAACCCAAACCGTAAACCTAAAACTAAGCCTAACACAAGCCCTAACCCAAACCCTAACCCTAACCCAAAGCCAAACCCTAACCCTATCCCTAACCATAACCCAAACTCTAACCGTAACCGTAACCCTAACCCTAACCCTAACCCTAAACCTAAACATAACCCTAACCCAAACCCAAAGCCTAATCCTAACCCTAACTCTAAACCAAACCCTAACCATAATCAGAACCCAAACCATAACTCTATCCCTAAACCTAACACAAAACCTAAACCTAACCCTAACCCTAATCCAAACAATAACCCTAATCCTAACCCTAACCCTAACGCTAACCCACACCCTAACCCTAACCGTAACCGTAAACCTAACCCTAACACAAACCCTAACCCTAACCCTAACCCTAACCCTAACCCAAACCCTAACCCTAACCCTAAGCCTAAACCAAAACCAAACCCTAACATTAAACTTAACACTAACCCTAACCCTAACCCAAACCCAAGCACTAACCTATCCCTAACCCTAACAATAACCCAAATCCTAACCCTAACCCTAAACCTAACCCTAACCGTAACCCAATCCCAAACCCTAACCCTAACCCTAAACCTAACACAAACCCTAACCCTAACCCTAAACCTAACTCAAACCCTAACACTGACCCTAACCCTAACCCAAAACCTAACCCTAAACCGAACCCTAACGCAAACCCAAACCCTAACCCTAACCTTAACCCTAAGCCTAACCCTAACAAAAACCCTAAACCAAACCCAAACCCTAACACTAAACTTAACACTAACCCTAATCTTAACCCAAACCCAAACCCTAAAACTAACCCTAACCTTAACAATAACCCAAACCCTAACCCTAACCCTAATCCAAACCCTAATCCTAACCCTAACACTAACCCAAACCCTAACCGTAACCCTCACCCAAACCATAACCCTAATCCTAACCCTAACCCTAACCTGAACCCAAACCCTAACCCTAACACAAACCCTAACCCTAAACCTAACCCTAACCCAAACCCTAACACTAACCCTAACCCTAACCCAAACCCTAAACATAACCCTAACCCTAACGCAAACCCAAACACTAAACCTAACCCTACCCCTAACCCAAACACTAACCCTAACCCTAACCCTAACCCAAACCCAAACCCTAACCATAAACCTAACCCTATTCCAAATCCTAACCCTAACCTTAAACTAAACTTAACCCTAACCCAAACGCTAACCCTAACCCAAACCCTAACCCTAACCCTAATCCTAACCCTAACCCTAACCCAAACCCTAACCCTATCGCAAACCCTAACCCTAAACCTAAACCTAACCCAAATCCTAAACCTAACCCGAACCCTAACCCAAACCTAACCCTAAACCTAACCCTAAACCAAACCCAAACCGAAACCCTAACCCAAACCCTAACCTAAACCCTAACCCTAACCCTAACAGTAACCCTAAACCAAACCGAAACCCTAATCCTAAAACTAACCCTAACCCTAAACCTAACCCTCACCTTAACCCAAACGCAAACCCTAACCCTAACCCTAACCCTAACCCTAACCCAAACCCTTACCCTAACTCTAACCCAAACCTAACCCTAACCCTAATCCTAACACAAACCATAACCCTAACGCTAATCGTAACCCTAACCCTAACCCGAACGCTAACCGAAACACTAACCCTAACCCTAACCCTAAACTTAACCCTAACCCTAATTCTAACCCTAACCCTAACCATAAACCGTAACCTAATCCCAGAGTAGCCTTGATCGGATAATCCTCCTGCTTCACCCCCAAGACTTGAGTTGTACTTTTTTAAGAGCAAAGATTGGATGCAACAACAATGAAAAAGGAAAATATTTTCCCTCATAGAGAACGATGCCCAAAGTAGTTTTCTGATTCAAATGTAGCTTATAGTACTGAGGAATCCAATATCAATAGTATGGTAATTTCTAGAAAGAATGAGGTTGGTTATTTATGTAACCACGTGCAATCCTGGCAAGAGCTGCAGGACTTGGAAGCAACCTTGTCATGACTTGATCAGGGAAGGAGCACCTGCTCTGAAGCTGTGATAGACAGGAAGAGCTTTGCAAGTGAGTGCTGAGTGCTATTGGTCAGTCTCCTGTCATTGGTGTCTGATGTGGGCAGGAGTGCTGAGGTCACAGAATCTTGGATTAAGATTCTGGAACTCCAAGAGGCAGTGACCTGGCAAAGCATTGTTTAGGGTGTTGCTAGGTGACAAAGCCTTCTCAGATCAGTTGCTGAAACACAGAGGTTTATTGGTGGTAGGCTCTAGTGTTTGGGTGACCAGTTTGGAGAGATTTAGTTGACTTTAGGTCAAAGTTCTAGTGATTGACAAAAAGAAGCAGCCAGGGAAAGATGGGAGGGGGAGGGGAGAAGGTGGTGTGGCCTGCTGGCCCTGCCCAGGCCCTCCACATACAGGCCCTCTACTACAACGCCTACTTCTACTAACCCTAACCGTAACCGTAACACTAACCCTAACCCTAAACCTAACCCTAAACCTAACCTAACCCTAACCCTATACCTAACCCTAACCCTAACCCAAACCCTAAGCCTAAACCTAACCCTACTCCAAACCCTAACCCAAATCCTAACCCTTACCCTAACCCTAACCCTAACCCTAACCCTAACCCTAACCCTAACTCAAACCCTAACCCTAACCCTAACTCTAATCCAAACCCTAAACCTAACCCTAATCCTAATCCTAATCGTAACCCTAAAACTAAACCTAACCCTAACCCAAACACTAACTCTAACCCTAACCCTAAACCTAACCCTAACACTAATTCTAATCCTAACCCTAACCCTAACCATAACCATAACCCATACCCTAATCCCAGGGTAGCCTTGAACTGATAATCCTCCTGCCTCACCCCCAAGAATTGAGTTGTACTTTTTTAAGAGCAAAGATTGGATTCAGCAACAATGAAAAAGGAAAATATTTTCCCTCATAGAAAACAATGTCCAAAGTAGTTTTCTGATTCAAATGTAGCTTATAGTACTGAAGAATCCAATATCAATAATATGGTAATTTCTAGAAAGAATGAGGTTGGTTATTTATGTAACCATGTGCAATCCTTTCAAGAGCTGCAGGACTGGGAAGCAACCTTGGCATGACTTGACCAGGGAAGGAGCACCTGCTCTGAAGCTATGATAGACAGGCAGAGCTCTGCAAGTGAGTGCTGAGTGCTATTAGTCAGTCTCCTGTCATTGGTGTCTGATGTGGGCAGGAGTGCTGAGGTCACAGAATCTTGGACTAAGATTCTGGAACTCCAAGAAGCAGTGACCAGGCAAACATGTTTTAGGGTGTTTCTAGGTGACAAAGCCCTCTCAGATGAGTTGCTGAAACACAGAGGTTTCTTGGTGGTAGGCTCTAGTGTTTGGGTGACCAGTTTGGAGAGATTTAGTTGACTTTAGGTCAAAGATCTAGTGATTGACAAAAAGAAGCAGCAAGAAGAAGATGGGAGGAGGAGGGGAGAAGGTGGTGTGGCCTGCTGACCATGCCCAGGCCCTCCACATACAGGACCTCTACTACTAACCCTAATTGCCTACCTCTACTAATCCTAACGCTAACCCTAACCCTAACCCTAAACCTAATCCTAAACCTAACCTAACACTAACCCTAAACCTAAACCTAACCATAACCCAAACGTTAACCCTAAACCTAACACTAACCCTAGCCCAAACCCTAGCCCTAAACCTAACACTAACACAAACCCTAACCCTAAACCTAACCCAAACCCAAACCCTAACACTAACCCTAACCCTTACCCAAACCCTAACTCTAAAGCTAACACAAACATTAACCCTAAACCTAACCCTAACCCAAACCCTAACCCTAAACCTAACCCTAGCCCAAACTCTAACCCTAAACCTAAACCTAACACAAACCCTAACCCTAACCCAAACCAAAACCCTAACCCTAACCCTATCCCAAACTCTAACCGTAACCCTAACCCTAACCCTAACCCTAACCCTAACCCTAAACCTAACACTAACCCAAACCCTAATCCTAACCCTAACCCTAACCCTAAACCTAAGCCTAACAATAATCCAAACCCTAACCCTAATCCTAACCGTAACCCAAACCCTAACCCTAACCCTAAATCTAACCCAAGCCCAAACTCTAACCCTAAACCTAACCCTAACACAAAATCTAACCCTAAACCTAACCCTAACCCAAACCCAAATCCTAACCCTAACCGTAACCCTAATCCTAACCCATACCCTAACCGTAACCGTAACCGTAACCCTAACCTAACCCTAACCCAAACACTAACCCTAACCCTAACCCTAACCCTAAACCTAACACTAACCCAAACCCTAACCCTAACCCAAACCCTAACCCTAACCCTAACCCTAACCCAACCCCTAACCCTAACCCTAACGCTAACCCTAACTCTAAACCTAATCCTAAACATAACCTAACACTAACCCTATACCTAACCCTAAAGCTAACCCAAACATTAAACCTAAACTAAACCTAACCCAAAACCTAAGCCTAAACCTAATCCTAACCTAAACCCTAACCCTAACCCTAACCCTAACCCTAACCCTAACCCAAACACAAACCCAAACCCTACCCGTAACCCTCACCCAAACCATAACCCTAATCCTAACCCTAACCCTAACCTGAACCCAAACCCTAACCCTAACACAAACCCTAACCCTAACCCTAACCCTAACCCAAACCCTAACACTAAACCTAACCCTAACCCAAAACCAAACCCTAACCCTAACCCTAACCCTAACCCAAATCCTAACCCTAACCTTAAACTAAACTTAACCCTAACCCAAACGCTAACCCTAACCCAAACCCTAACCCTAACCCTAATCCTAACCCTAAGCCTAACCCAAACCCTAAACCTATCACAAACCCTAACCCTAAACCTAAGCCTAACCCAAATCCTAAACCTAACCCGATCCCTAACCCTAACCCAAAACCAAACCCAAACCGAAACCCTAACCCAAACCCTAACCTAAACCCTAACCCTAACCCTAACAGTAACCCTAAAACAAACCCAAACCCTAATCCTAACACTTACCCTAACCCTAAACCTAACCCTCACCCTAACCCTAATCCAAACCCTAACCATAAGAGAACCCAAACCATAATTCTATCCCTAAACCTAACACTAACCCTAAACCTAACCCTAACCCAAACGCCCACCATAACCCTAAACCTAACCCTAACCCTAACCCAAACCCTAAATCTAACCTTAACCTAAACTTAACCCTAACCCAAACGGTAATCCTAACCCTAATCCAAACCATAACCCTAATTCTAACTCTAAACCTAACCCTAACCCACAACGTAACCCTAACCCTAACCCTAACACAAACCCTAATCCTAACCCTAACCCTAAACCTAATCCAAACCCAAACCCTAACCTAACCCTAACAATAACCCAAACCCTCACCCTAACCCAAAATCAAACCCTAACCGTAACCCTCACCCAAACCATAACCCTAATCCAAACCCTAACTCTAACCCAAACCCTAACCATAACCCTAACCTAAACCCTAACCCTAACCCTAACACTAACCCTAACCCAAACCCAAACCCTAATCCTAACACTAACCCTAACCATCAGCCTAACCCAAACGTAAACTCTAACCCTAACCCTAACTCTAACCCAAACCCTAACCCTAACCCTAATCCTAACCCTAACCCTAACCCTAACCCAAACCATAACCCTAACCCTAATCGTAACCCTAACCCTAACCCTAACCCTAACCCAAACACTAACCCTAACCCTAACCCTAAACCTAAACCTAACCCTAATTCTAACCCTAACAGTAACCATAAAACATAACCTAATCCCAGGGTACCCTTGAACTGATAATCCTCCTGCCTCACCCCAAATAGTTCAGTTGTACTTTTTTAAGAGCAAAGATTGGATTCAGCAACAATGAAAAAGGAAAATATTTTCCCTCATAGAGAACGATGTCCAAAGTAGTTTTCTGATTCAAATGTAGCTTATAGTACTGAAGAATCCAATATCAACAATACGGTAATTTCTAGAAAGAATGAGGTTGGTTATTTAGGTAACCACGTGCAATCCTGGCAAGAGCTGCAGGACTGGGAAGAAACCTTGGCATGACTAGACCAAGGGAGGAGCACCTGCTCTGAAGCTGTGATAGACAGGCAGAGCTTTGCAAGTGAGTGCTGAGTACTATTGATCAGTCTGCTGTCATTGGTGTCTGATGTGGGCAGGAGTGCTGAGGTCACAGAATCTTGGATTAAGATTCTGGAACTCCAAGAGGCAGTGACCTGGCAAAGCATTGTTTAGGGTGTTGCTAGGTGACAAAGCCTTCTCAGATCAGTTGCTGAAACACAGAGGTTTATTGGTGGTAGGCTCTAGTGTTTGGGTGACCAGTTTGGAGAGATTTAGTTGACTTTAGGTCAAAGTTCTAGTGATTGACAAAAAGAAGCAGCCAGGGAAAGATGGGAGGGGGAGGGGAGAAGGTGGTGTGGCCTGCTGGCCCTGCCCAGGCCCTCCACATACAGGCCCTCTACTACAACGCCTACTTCTACTAACCCTAACCGTAACCGTAACACTAACCCTAACCCTAAACCTAGCCCCACCCCTAACCTACCCCTAACCCAATACCTAACACTAGCCCTAACCCAAACCCTAAGCCTAAACCTAACCCTAACCCAAACCCTAACCCAAATCCTAACCCTTACCCTAACCCTAACCCTAACCCTAACCCTAACCCTAACCCTAACTTAACACTAACCCTAACCCTAACCCTAATCCTAACCCTAACCATAACCCAAACCATAACCCTAATCCTAATCGTATCCCTAACCCTAACACTAAACCTAACCCAAACCCAAACCCAAATCCTAACACTAACCGTAACCCTAACCCTAACATTCACCCTAACCCAAACGGAAACCCTAAACCTAACCCTAACCCTAACTCAAACCCTAACCCTAACCCTAACTCTTATCCAAATCCTAAACCTAACCCTAATCCTAATCCTAATCGTAACACTAAAACTAAACCTAACCCTAACCCAAACACTAACTCTAACCCTAACCCTAAACCTAACCCTAACACTAATTCTAATCCTAACCCTAACCCTAACCATAACCATAACCCATACCCTAATCCCAGGGTAGCCTTGAACTGATAATCCTCCTGCCTCACCCCCAAGAATTGAGTTGTACTTTTTTAAGAGCAAAGATTGGATTCAGCAACAATGAAAAAGGAAAATATTTTCCCTCATAGAAAACAATGTCCAAAGTAGTTTTCTGATTCAAATGTAGCTTATAGTACTGAAGAATCCAATATCAATAATATGGTAATTTCTAGAAAGAATGAGGTTGGTTATTTATGTAACCATGTGCAATCCTTTCAAGAGCTGCAGGACTGGGAAGCAACCTTGGCATGACTTGACCAGGGAAGGAGCACCTGCTCTGAAGCTATGATAGACAGGCAGAGCTCTGCAAGTGAGTGCTGAGTGCTATTAGTCAGTCTCCTGTCATTGGTGTCTGATGTGGGCAGGAGTGCTGAGGTCACAGAATCTTGGACTAAGATTCTGGAACTCCAAGAAGCAGTGACCAGGCAAACATTTTTTAGGGTGTTTCTAGGTGACAAAGCCCTCTCAGATGAGTTGCTGAAACACAGAGGTTTCTTGGTGGTAGGCTCTAGTGTTTGGGTGACCAGTTTGGAGAGATTTAGTTGACTTTAGGTCAAAGATCTAGTGATTGACAAAAAGAAGCAGCAAGAAGAAGATGGGAGGAGGAGGGGAGAAGGTGGTGTGGCCTGCTGGCCATGCCCAGGCCCTCCACATACAGGACCTCTACTACTAACCCTAATTGCCTACCTCTACTAATCCTAACGCTAACCCTAACCCTAACCCTAAACCTAATCCTAAACCTAACCTAACACTAACCCTAAACCTAAACCTAACCATAACCCAAACGTTAACCATAAACCTAACACTAACCCTAGCCCAAACCCTAGCCCTAAACCTAACACTAACACAAACCCTAACCCTAAATCTAACCCAAACCCAAACCCTAACACTAACCCTAACCCTTACCCAAACCCTAACTCTAAAGCTAACACAAACATTAACCCTAAACCAAACCCAAACCGAAACCCTAACGCTAAACCTAACCCTAGCCCAAACTCTAACCCTAAACCTAACCCTAACACAAACCCTAACCCTAACCCAAACCAAAACCCTAACCCTAACCCTATCCCAAACTCTAACCGTAACCCTAACCCTAACCCTAACCCTAACCCTAACCCTAAACCTAACACTAACCCAAACCCTAATCCTAACCCTAACCCTAACCCTAAACCTAAGCCTAACAATAATCCAAACCCTAACCCTAATCCTAACCGTAACCCAAACCCTAACCCTAACCCTAAATCTAACCCAAGCCCAAACTCTAACCCTAAACCTAACCCTAACACAAAATCTAACCCTAAACCTAACCCTAACCCAAACCCAAATCCTAACCCTAACCGTAACCCTAATCCTAACCCATACCCTAACCGTAACCGTAACCGTAACCCTAACCTAACCCTAACCCAAACACTAACCCTAACCCTAACCCTAACCCTAAACCTAACACTAACCCAAACCCTAACCCTAACCCAAACCCTAACCCTAACCCTAACCCTAACCCAAACCCTAACCCTAACCCTAACCCTAACCCTAACTCTAAACCTAATCCTAAACATAACCTAACACTAACCCTATACCTAACCCTAAAGCTAACCCAAACATTAAACCTAAACTAAACCTAACCCAAAACCTAAGCCTAAACCTAATCCTAACCTAAACCCTAACCCTAACCCTAACCCTAACCCTAACCCTAACCCAAACACAAACCCAAACCCTACCCGTAACCCTCACCCAAACCATAACCCTAATCCTAACCCTAACCCTAACCTGAACCCAAACCCTAACCCTAACACAAACCCTAACCCTAACCCTAACCCTAACCCAAACCCTAACACTAAACCTAACCCTAACCCAAAACCAAACCCTAACCCTAACCCTAACCCTAACCCAAATCCTAACCCTAACCTTAAACTAAACTTAACCCTAACCCAAACGCTAACCCTAACCCAAACCCTAACCCTAACCCTAATCCTAACCCTAAGCCTAACCCAAACCCTAAACCTATCGCAAACCCTAACCCTAAACCTAAGCCTAACCCAAATCCTAAACCAAACCCGATCCCTAACCCTAACCCAAAACCAAACCCAAACCGAAACCCTAACCCAAACCCTAACCTAAACCCTAACCCTAACCCTAACAGTAACCCTAAAACAAACCCAAACCCTAATCCTAACACTAACCCTAACCCTAAACCTAACCCTCACCCTAACCCTAATCCAAACCCTAACCATAAGAGAACCCAAACCATAATTCTATCCCTAAACCTAACACTAACCCTAAACCTAACCCTAACCCAAACGCCCACCATAACCCTAAACCTAACCCTAACCCTAACCCAAACCCTAAATCTAACCTTAACCTAAACTTAACCCTAACCCAAACGGTAATCCTAACCCTAATCCAAACCATAATCCTAATTCTAACTCTAAACCTAACCCTAACCCACAACGTAACCCTAACCCTAACCCTAACACAAACCCTAATCCTAACCCTAACCCTAAACCTAATCCAAACCCAAACCCTAACCTAACCCTAACAATAACCCAAACCCTCACCCTAACCCAAAATCAAACCCTAACCGTAACCCTCACCCAAACCATAACCCTAATCCAAACCCTAACTCTAACCCAAACCCTAACCATAACCCTAACCTAAACCCTAACCCTAACCCTAACACTAACGCTAACCCAAACCCAAACCCTAATCCTAACACTAACCCTAACCCTCAGCCTAACCCAAACGTAAACTCTAACCCTAACCCTAACTCTAACCCAAACCCTAACCCTAACCCTAATCCTAACCCTAACCCTAACCCTAACCCAAACCATAACCCTAACCCTAATCGTAACCCTAACCCTAACCCTAACCCTAACCCAAACACTAACCCTAACCCTAACCCTAAACCTAAACCTAACCCTAATTCTAACCCTAACAGTAACCATAAAACATAACCTAATCCCAGGGTACCCTTGAACTGATAATCCTCCTGCCTCACCCCAAATAGTTCAGTTGTACTTTTTTAAGAGCAAAGATTGGATTCAGCAACAATGAAAAAGGAAAATATTTTCCCTCATAGAGAACGATGTCCAAAGTAGTTTTCTGATTCAAATGTAGCTTATAGTACTGAAGAATCCAATATCAACAATACGGTAATTTCTAGAAAGAATGAGGTTGGTTATTTAGGTAACCACGTGCAATCCTGGCAAGAGCTGCAGGACTGGGAAGAAACCTTGGCATGACTAGACCAAGGGAGGAGCACCTGCTCTGAAGCTGTGATAGACAGGCAGAGCTTTGCAAGTGAGTGCTGAGTACTATTGATCAGTCTGCTGTCATTGGTGTCTGATGTGGGCAGGAGTGCTGAGGTCACAGAATCTTGGACTAAGATTCTGGAACTCCAAGAGGCAGTCACCTGGCAAAGCATTGTTTAGGGTGTTGCTAGGTGACAAAGCCCTCTCAGATGAGTTGCTGAAACACAGAGGTTTCTTGGTGGTAGGCTCCAGTGTTTGGGTGACCAGTTTGGAGAGATTTAGTTGACCTTAGGTCAAAGTTCTAGTCATTGACAAAAAGAAGCAGCCAGTGGAAGATGGGAGGAGGAGGGGAGAAGGTGGTGTGGCCTGCTGGCCATGCCCAGGCCCTCCACATACAGGATATCTACTACTAACCCTAATTGTCTACCTCTACTAACCCTAAACCTAACCCTAACCCTAACCCTAACCCTAACCCTTACCGTAAACGTAACCTAACACTAACCCTATACCTAACTCTAACCCTAACCCAAACCCTAACCCTAAACCTAAACCTAACCCTGACCCAAACATTAACCCTAAACCTAACCCTAACCCAAACCCTAACCCTAACCCTAACGCTAACCCAAACCCTCACACTAACCATAACCCTAACCCTAACCCAAACCTTAACCCTAAAGCTAACCCTAATCCTAACCCTAACCCAAACCCTCACGCTAAACCTAACCCTAACCCAAACCCTAACCCTACCCCAAACCCAAACCTTACACCCTAAGCCTAACCCTAACCCAAACTCTAACTGTAACCCTAACCTTAACCCTAACCCTAAACCTAAACCTAACAATAACCCAAACCCTAACCCTAACCCTAACCCTAACCCTAACACAAAACCTAACCCTAAACCTAACCCTAACACAAACCCTAACCCTGACCCTAACCCAAATCCAAACACTAAACCTAACCCTAAACCTAACCCTAACCCAAACCCTAACCGTAAAACTAACCCTAACCCTATCCCTAACCCTACCATAACCAAACCCTAACCCTAACACTAACCCTAATCCAAACCCTAACCCTAAACCTATCCCAAAATCTAACCCTTACCAAACCAAAACCTAACCCTTACACTAACCCTAACCCCAACCCTAATCCTAAACCAAACCCAAACACTAACCCTAATTCTTACCCTAACCCTAACCCAAACCCTAACTCTAACCCTAACCCTAACACTAAGCCTAACCAAAACCAAACACTAATCCTAACCATAAACCTAACCCTAAACCAATCCAAACCCAAACCCTAACCTTAATCCTAACGCTAACCCTAAGCCTAAACAAAACCCTAACCCTAACCCTAACCCAAACCCTAAGCCAAACACAAAACCTAACCCTAACCCTAACCCTAACCCAAACCCATAACCTAATCCTAACACTAAACCTAACCCTAACGCTAATCTGCACCCTCACCCAAACCGAAATCCTAACCATAACCCTAAACCGAACACTAACACTAACCCAAACCCTAACCCTAACCTAACACTAACCTTATACCTAAACCTAACCCTAAACCAAAAATTAACCCTAAACCTAACCGTAACCAAAACCCTAAACCGAAACCTAACCGGAACCCAAACCCTAACCCTAACCCTAACCCTAACCCTAAACCAAACATTAACCCTAAACCTAACCCGAACCCAAAACCTACCTAAACCTAACCTTAACCCAAACCCTAACCCTAATCCTAACAATAACACAAACCCTAAACCTAACCCTAACCCATACCCAAACCCTAACCACAACACTAACCCTAACCCTAACCCTAATCATAACTCTAACCGTAACCGTAACCCTAACCCTAACCCTAACCATAACCCTAACCCAAATATTAACCCTAAACCTAAGCCTAACCCAAACCCTAACCCTAAACCTAACCCTAAACCATCCCTATACTTAAACCTAACCCCAACACAAACCCTAACCCTAACCCTAACCCAAAGCCAAACCCTAATCCTAACCCTAACCCAAACCCTAACCGTAACCCTAACCTTAACCCTAACCCTCACTCTAACCCAAACACTAAACCTAAACCTTACCGTAACCCAAACCCTAACCTAAACCCAACCCCAACCCCAACCCTAACCCCAAACCTCACCCCAACACAAAACCTAACCCTAACACTAACAGTAACCCAAACCGAAATCCTAACCCTAACCCTAACCGTAACCCTAACCCATACCCTAACCGTAACCCTAACCCTAATAATAACCATAACCCTAACCCTAACCCTACCCCAAACACTAACCCTAACCCTAACCCTAACCATAACCCTAACCCAAACATTAACCCTAAACATAACCCTAACCAAAACCCTAACCCTAAACCTAACCCTAACCCAAACCCTAACCCTATCCCAAACCCAAACACTAACCCTAAGCCTAATCCTAACAATAACCCAAACCCTAATCCTAACCCTAACACGAAATCCGAACACTAAACCTGAACATAAAACTAAACCAAACCCTAACCCTATACCTAACCCTGAACCAAACCCAAACCCTAACACTGAACTTAACACTAACCCTAACCTTAACCCAAACCCAAACCCTAATCCTAATCTAAGCCTAACAATAAACCAAACCCTAACCTTAACCCTAACCCAAACCCTAACACTAAACCTAACCCTAACCCAAAGACTAACTCTAACCCTAACCCTAACGCAAACCCAAACCCTAACCTAACCCTAACCCTGACAATAAACCAAATCCTAACCCTAACCCTAACCCTAACCCTAACCCTAACCCTAACCCTAAGCCTAACCCTAACCCTAACCCAAACCCTAACACTAAACCTAACCCTAACCCAAACCCTAACTCTAACCCTAACCCTAACCCAAACCCAAACCCTAACCTAACCCTAACCCTAACAATAACCCAAATCCTAATCCTAACCCTAACCCAAAGCCTAAACCTAACCGTAACCCACAACGCAACCCAAACCCAAAAATTACTGTAACCCTAACCCAAACCATAACCCTAATCCTAACCCTAACCCTAACCCAAACCTTAAACGTAACCCTAACCCTAACACAAACCCTAACCCTAACCCTAACCCTAACCCTAACCCAAACCCTAACACTAATCCTAACCCTAACCCAAACACTAACTCTAACCCTAACCCTAACCCAAACCCAAACACTAACCCTAACCCTAACCCTAAACCAAACCCTAACCCTAACCCTAACCCAAATCCAAACCCTAACCATAACCCTAACCCTAACCCTAACCCTAATCCTAACGCAAACCAAACCCTAACACTAACACTAACCCTAACCCTAACCCTAACCCAAACCCAAAACCTAACCCTAAACCTAACCCTAACCCAACCCCTAAACATAACCAGAACACAAACCATAACTCTATCCCTAAACCTAAACCTAACCCTAACCCTAAACCTAACCCTAACCCAAACGCAAACCCTAACCCTAACCCTAACCCAAACCCTAAGCCTAACCTTAAACTAAACTTAACCCTAACCCAAACGCTAACCCTAACCCTAACCCTAACCCTAACCCTTACCTTAACCCAAATCCTAAACTTATCGCAAACCCTCACCCTAAACCTAACCTAAACCCTAACCCTAACCCTAAGACTAACCCTAACCCAAACCCAAACCCTAATCCTAACACTAACCCTAACCCTAACCCTAATACTCACCCTAAACCAAACGGAAACCCTAAACCTAACCCTAACCCTAACCCAAACCATAACACTAATCCTAACCCTATCCCTAACCCTAAACCTAACCCTAACCCTTATCCTAACGCTATCCCTAACCCAAATCCTAACCTTATCGCAAACCCTCACCCTAAACCTAACCTAAACCTTAACCCTAAACCTAACACTAACCCTAACCCAAACCCAAATCCTAATCCTAACACTAACCCTAACCCTAACACTAACACTCACCCTAACCCAAACGGAAACCCTAAACCTAACCCTAACCCTAACTCAAACCCTAACCCTAACCCTAACTCTAATCCAAACCCTAACCCAAACCCTAAACCTAAACCTAATCGTAACCCTAACCCTAACCCGAACCCTAACCCAAACATTAACCCTAACCCTAACCCTAACCGTAACCTAACACTAACCCTATACCTAAACCTAACCCTAACCCAAACATTAACCCTAAACCTAAACCTAACCCAAACCCTAAGCCTAAACCTAAACCTAACCCAAACCCTAACCCTAACCCTAACCCTAACCCTATGTATAACCTCACCCGAATCCTAACCCTAACCCTAACCCTAACCCAGCCCATAAACCTAAACCTATACCTAAGCACCACCCTAACCCAAACCTTAACCGTACCCTAACACTAAACCTAACTGTAAACCTAACCATAACCCTAACCCTAACCCTAAACCCTAACACGAACCCTGAACCTAAACCTAAACCAAACCCTAACCCTAACACTAACCGTAAACCTAATCGTAATCCAAACCCACAAACTTACCCTAAACCAAACCCTAAACCAAACCCAAACCCTAACACTAAACTTAACACTAACCCTAATCCTAACCAAAACCGAAACCCTAACCCTAACCCTAACCCTAACACAAATCCTAAACTTAACCCTAACCCTAACGCAAACCTAAACACTAAAACTAACCGTAACCCTAACCCAAACCCTAACCCTAACCATAACCCTAACCCAAACCCAAACCCTTACCCTAACCCTAACACTAACCCAAATCCTAACCCTAACCCTAACCCAAATCCTAATCCTATCCCAAACCCTAAGCCAAAACCTAAGCCTAACCCAAATCCTAAACCTAACATCAACCCTATTTCTAAACCAAACCGAAACCGAAACCCTAACTGTATCCCTAACCTAAACCCTAACCCTAACCCTAACGCAAACCTAAACACTAAACCTAACCCTCACCCTAACCCAAACGCAAACCCTAACCCTAAACCTAACCCTAACCCAAAACCTAACCCTAACCCTAACCCAAACCATAACCCTAATACTACCCCTAACCCTAACCCAAACCCTAACCCTAAACCTACTCGTAACCATAACCCTAACCCGAACCCTAACCCAAACACTAACCCTAACCCTTACCCTAACCGTAACCTAACACTAACCCTACACCTAAACCTAACCCTAACCCAAACATTAACCCTAAACCTAAACCTAACCCAAACCCTAAGCCTAAACCTAAACCTAACCCAAACCCTAACCCTAACCCTAACCCTAACCCTAACCCTAACCCTATGTCTAACCTAACACAAATCCTAACCCTAAACCTAACCCTAACCCAGCCCATAAACCTAAACCTATCCCTAACCACCACCCTAACCCAAAGCTTAACCGTTCCCTAACACTAAACATAACTGTAGTCCTAACCATAACCCTAACCCTAACCTAAACCCTAACACGAACCCTGAACCTAAACCTAACCCAAACCCTAACCCTAACACTAACCCTAAACCTAACCGTAATCCAAACCCACACCCTTACCCTAACCCTAACCCTAACCCTAACCCTAACCCTAACCCTAACCCTAAACCAAACCCAAACCCTAACACTAAACTTAACACTAACCCTAATCCTAACCAAAACCCAAACCCTAACCCTAACCCTAACCCTAACATAAACCCTAACCCTAACCCTAACCCAAACCCTAACACTAACCCTAACCCTAACCCAAACCCTAAACTTAACCCTAACCCTAACGCAACCCCAAACACTAAACCTAACCCTAACCCTAACCCAAACCCTAACCCTAACCATAACCCTAACCCAAACCCAAACCCTTACCCTAACCCTAACCCTAACCCAAACCCTAACCCTATCACATACACTA
>JAJHUQ010000032.1:4477500-4492500 GCA_035773235.1 Eospalax fontanierii | reverse complement strand
ATCCTAACCCTAACACAAACCCTAAACCTAACCCTAACCCATACCCAAACCCTAACCACAACACTAACCCTAACCCTAACCCTAATCATAGCTCTAACCGTAAGCGTAACCCTAACCGTAACCCTAACCCAACCCCTAACCCTAGCCCTAACTCTAACCCAAACCCTAACCCTAACCCTAATCCTAACCCTAACCCTAACCCGAACCATAACCCTAACCCTAATCGTAACCCTAACCCTAACCCTAACCCTAACCCAAACACTAACCCTAACCCTAACCCTAAACCTAAACCTAACCCTAATTCTAACCCTAACAGTAACCATAAAACATAACCTAATCCCAGGGTACCCTTGAACTGATAATCCTCCTGCCTCACCCCAAATAGTTCAGTTGTACTTTTTTAAGAGCAAAGATTGGATTCAGCAACAATGAAAAAGGAAAATATTTTCCCTCATAGAGAACGATGTCCAAAGTAGTTTTCTGATTCAAATGTAGCTTATAGTACTGAAGAATCCAATATCAACAATACGGTAATTTCTAGAAAGAATGAGGTTGGTTATTTAGGTAACCACGTGCAATCCTGGCAAGAGCTGCAGGACTGGGAAGAAACCTTGGCATGACTAGACCAAGGGAGGAGCACCTGCTCTGAAGCTGTGATAGACAGGCAGAGCTTTGCAAGTGAGTGCTGAGTACTATTGATCAGTCTGCTGTCATTGGTGTCTGATGTGGGCAGGAGTGCTGAGGTCACAGAATCTTGGACTAAGATTCTGGAACTCCAAGAGGCAGTCACCTGGCAAAGCATTGTTTAGGGTGTTGCTAGGTGACAAAGCCCTCTCAGATGAGTTGCTGAAACACAGAGGTTTCTTGGTGGTAGGCTCCAGTGTTTGGGTGACCAGTTTGGAGAGATTTAGTTGACCTTAGGTCAAAGTTCTAGTCATTGACAAAAAGAAGCAGCCAGTGGAAGATGGGAGGAGGAGGGGAGAAGGTGGTGTGGCCTGCTGGCCATGCCCAGGCCCTCCACATACAGGATATCTACTACTAACCCTAATTGTCTACCTCTACTAACCCTAAACCTAACCCTAACCCTAACCCTAACCCTAACCCTTACCGTAAACGTAACCTAACACTAACCCTATACCTAACTCTAACCCTAACCCAAACCCTAACCCTAAACCTAAACCTAACCCTGACCCAAACATTAACCCTAAACCTAACCCTAACCCAAACCCTAACCCTAAACCTAACGCTAACCCAAACCCTCACCCTAACCATAACCCTAACCCTAACCCAAACCTTAACCCTAAAGCTAACCCTAAACCTAACCCTAACCCAAACCCTAACGCTAAACCTAACCCTAACACAAACCCTAACCCTACCCCAAACCCAAACCTTACACCCTAAGCCTAACCCTATCCCAAACTCTAACTGGAACCCTAACCCTAACCCTAACCCTTACCGTAAACCTAACCTAACACTAACCCTATACCTCACTCTAACCCTAACCCAAACCCTAACCCTAAACCTAAACCTAACCCTGACCCAAACATTAACCCTACACCTAACACTAACCCAAACCCAAACCCTAACCCTAAACCTAACCCTAACTCAAACATTAACCCTAAACCTAACCCTAACCCAAACCCTAACCCTAAACCTAACGCTAACCCAAACCCTCACCCTAACCATAACCCTAACCCTAACCCAAACCTTAACCCTAAAGCTAACCCTAAACCTAACCCTAACCCAAACCCTAACCCTAAACCTAACCCTAACACAAACCCTAACCCTAACCCAAACCCAAACCTTACACCCTAACCCTAACCCTAACCCAAACTCTTAGTGTTACCCTAACCCTAACCCAAACCCTAACCCTAACCCTAACACAAAACCTAACCCTAAACCTATCCCTAACACAAACCCTAACCCTGACCCTAACCCAAATCCAAACACTAAACCTAACCCTAAACCTAACCCTAACCGAAACCCTAACCGTAAAACTAACCCTAACCCTATCCCTAACCCTACCATAACCAAACCCTAACCCTAACACTAACCCTAATCCAAACCCTAACCATAAACCTAACCCAAAATCTAACCCTTACCAAACCAAAACCTAACCCTTACACTAACCCTAACCCCAACCCTAATCCTAAACCAAACCCAAAATCTAACCCTAATTCTCACCCTAACCCTAACCCAAACCCTAACTCTAACCCTAACCCTAACACTAAGCCTAACCAAAACCAAACACTATTCCTAACCATAAACCTAACCCTAAACCAATCCAAACCCAAACCCTAACCTTAATTCTAACGCTAACCCTAAGCCTAAACAAAACCCTAACCCTAACCCTAACCCAAACCCTAAGCCAAACACAAAACCTAACCCTAACCCTAACCCTAACCCAAACCCATAACCTAATCCTAACACTAAACCTAACCCTAACGCTAATCTGCACCCTCACCCAAACCGAAATCCTAACCATAACCCTAAACCGAACCCTAACACTAACCCAAACCCTAACCCTAACCTAACACTAACCTTATACCTAAACCTAACCCTAAACCAAAAATTAACCCTAAACCTAACCGTAACCAAAACCCTAAGCCGAAACCTAACCGGAACCCAAACCCTAACCCTAACCCTAACCCTAACCCTAAACCAAACATTAACCCTAAACCTAACCCGAACCCAAAACCTACCTAAACCTAACCTTAACCCAAACCCTAACCCTAATCCTAACAATAACACAAACCCTAAACCTAACCCTAACCCATACCCAAACCCTAACCACAACACTAACCCTAACCCTAACCCTAATCATAATTCTAACCGTAACCGTAAACCTAACCCTAACCCTAACCATAACCCTAACCCAAATATTAACCCTAAACCTAAGCCTAACCCAAACCCTAACCCTAAACCTAACCCTAAACCATCCCTATACTTAAACCTAACCCCAACACAAACCCTAAACCTAACCCTAACCCAAAGCCAAACCCTAATCCTAACCCTAACCCAAACCCTAACCGTAACCCTAACCTTAACCCTAACCCTAACTCTAACCCAAACATTAAACCTAAACCTAACCGTAACCCAAACCCTAACCTAAACCTAACCCTAACCCAAACCCTAACCCTAAACCTAACCCTAACACAAAACCTAACCCTGACACTAACAGTAACCCAAACCGAAATCCTAACCCTAACCCTAACCGTAACCCTAACCCATACCCTAACCGTAACCCTAACCCTAATAATAACCATAACCCTAACCCTAACCCTACCCCAAACACTAACCCTAACCCTAACCCTAACCGTAACCCTAACCCAAACATTAACCCTAAACATTGCCCTAGCCAAATCCCTTGCCCTTAACCTTCCCCTTACCCAGACCCTTACCCTTGCCCAAACCCAAACTCTAACCCTAAGCCTAATCCTATCAATAACCCAAACCCTAATCCTAACCCTAACACGAAATCCGAACACTAAACCTGAACATAAAACTAAACCAAACCCTAACCCTATACCTAACCCTAAACCAAACCCAAACCCTAACACTGAACTTAACACTAACCCTAACCTTAACCCAAACCCAAACCCTAATCCTAATCTAAGCCTAACAATAAACCAAACCCTAACCTTAACCCTAACCCAAACCCTAACACTAAACCTAACCCTAACCCAAACACTAACTCTAACCCTAACCCTAACGCAAACCCAAACCCTAACCTAACCCTAACCCTGACAATAAACCAAATCCTAACCCTAACCCTAACCCTAACCCTAACCCTAACCCTAACCCTAACCCTAAGCCTAACCCTAACCCTAACCCAAACCCTAACACTAAACCTAACCCTAAACCAAACCCTAACTCTAACCCTAACCCTAACCCAAACCCAAACCCTAACCTAACCCTAACCCTAACAATAACCCAAATCCTAATCCTAACCCTAACCCAAAGCCTAAACCTAACCGTAACCCACAACGCAACCCAAACCCAAAAATTACTGTAACCCTAACCCAAAACATAACCCTAATCCTAACCCTAACCCTAACCCAAACCTTAAACATAACCCTAACCCTAACACAAACCCTAACCCTAACCCTAACCCTAACCCTAACCCAAACCCTAACACTAACCCTAACCCTAACCCTAACCCAAAACCAAATCATAACCCTAAACCTAACCCTAACACAAACCCAAACCCTAACCCTAACCCAAATCCTAACCCTAAACCTAACTCTAGCCCAAACACTAACCTAAACCTAACCCTAACACAAACCCTAACCCTAACCCTAACCGTAACCCAAACCCAAATCCTAAACCTAAACCTAACCCTAACCCAAATTCTAACCGTAACCCTAACCCTAACCCTAACCCTAATCCTAAACCTAACACTAACATAAACCTTAACCCTATACCTAACCCTAACCCTAACCCAAACTTTAACCCTAAACCTAACCCTAACCCAAACCCTAACCGTCAACCTAACCCTAACCCTCACCCTAAATCCTAAGACTAAACCTGAACTTAAACCTAACCCAAACATTAACCCTAACACTAACCCTAAGCCTAACCCTAATCCAAACCCACACCCTAACCCTAACCCTAATCCTAAACCAAACCCAAACTCTAACCCTAACCCTAGCAATAACCCAAACCCTAACCCTCACCCTAAGCCAAACCCTAACCCTAACCCAAAACCAAATCCGAACCCTAAACCTAACCCTAGCCCAAACACTAACCCTAAACCTAACCCTAACACAAACCCTAACCGTAAACCTAACCCTAACACAAACCCTAACTTTAACCCTAACCCTAACCCTAACCCTAAACATAACCCTAACCCTAACTCAAACATTAACCCTAAACCTAACACTAAACCAAACCCTAACCCTAAACCTAACCCTAACACAAGCCCTAACCCTAACCCTAACCCAAAACAAACCCTAACCCTAACGCTATCCCTAACCCTAACCCAAACTCTAATCGTAAACCTAACCCTAACCCTAACCCTAACCCTAAACCTAACCCTAAATCTAACCCTAACTCAAACTCAATCCCTAATCCTAACCCTAACTCTAAACCAAACACTAACCATAACCAGAACACAAACCATAACTCGATCCCTAAACCTAACTCTAACCCTAAACCTAACCCTAACCCAAACGCACACCCTAAACCTAAACCTAACCCTAACCCTAACCCTAACCCAAACCCTGACCCTAGCCTTAACCTAAACTTAACCCTAACCCAAACGCTAACCGTAACCCTAATCCAAACCATAACCCTAATCCTAACCTTAACCCGAACCCAAACCCACACCCTAAACCTAACCCTAACCCTAAACCTAACACTAACACAAACCCTAATCCTAACCCTAACCCTAACCCAAACCCTAACCCTAAACCTAACCCTAAAAAAAACCCAAACCCTAACACTAAACTTAACACTAACCCTAACCCTAACCCAAACCCAAACCCTAACATAACCCTAACCCTAACAATAACCCAAACCCTAACCCTAACCCTATCGCAAACCCTAACCCTAAACCTAAGCCTAACCCAAATACTAACCCTAACCCCAACTCTAACCCTAAACCAAACCCAAACCGAAAGCCTAACCCTAACCCTAACCTAAACCCTAACCCTAAACCTAACAGTAACCCTAACCCAAACCCAAACCTTAATACTAACACTAACCCTAGCCCTAAATCTAACCCTCACCCTAACCCAAACGCAAACCCTAAACCTAACCCTAACTCTAACCCTAACGGTAACTCTAACCCAAACCCTAAACCTAACCCAAACCCTAACCCTAACCCTAATCCTAACCCTAACCATAACCCTAATCCTAACCCTAACCCTAACCCTAACTCTAACCCAAACCCTAACCCTAACCCTAACCCTAACCCTACCCTAACTCAAACCCTAATCCTAACCCTATCCCTAACCCTAATCCTAACGCAAAACAAACCCTAACACTAACCCTAACCCTAACCCTAACCCTAAGCCAAACCCAAACCCTAACCCTAACAAAACCATAACCCTAATCCTAACCTTAACCCTAACCCAAAACCTAACCTTAACCCTAACCCTAACCCTAACACGAACCCTAACCCTAACCCTAACCTAACACAAACCCTAAAACTAACCCTAACCCTAACCCAAACGCAAACCCTAACCTAACCCTAACCCTAACAATAACCCAAACCCTAACACTAACTCTAACCCTAACCCTAACCCAAACCCAAACCCTAAACCTAACCCTAACCCAAACCATAACCCTAATCCTAACCCTAAACCTAACCCAAACCCTAACCTTAACCCTAACCCTAACCCTAACACAAACCCTAACCCTAACCCTAAACCTAACACATACCCTAACACTAACCCAAACCAAACCCTAACACTAACCCTAACCCTAACCTTAACCCTAATCCAAATCCAAACCCTAAACCTAACCCTAACCCAAACCCTAACCATAACCAGAACCCAAACCATAACTCTATCCCTAAACATAACCCTTACCCTAAACCTAACCCTCAACCAAACGCACACCCTAACCCTAACCCTAACCCTAACCCAAACACTAACCCTAACCTTAAACTAAACTTAACCATAACCCAAACGCTAACCCTAACCCTAACCCTAACCCAAACCCTAACCCTATCGCAAACCCTAACCCTAAACCTAAGCCTAACCCAAATCCTAACCCTAACCCCAACTCTAACCCTAAACCAAACCCAAACCGAAAACCTAACCCAAACCCTAACCTAAACCCTAACCATAAACCTAACAGTAACCCTAACCCAAACCCAAACCCTAATCCTAACACTAACCCTAGCCCTAAACCTAACCCTCACCCTAACCCAAACGCAAACCCTAAACCTAACCCTAACACTAACCCAAACCCTAACCCTAAGGCTAACTCTAACCCAAACCCTAACCCTAACCCTAACCCTAATCCTAACCCTAACCATAACCTAACTCTAACCCAAATCCTAACCCTAACCCTAACCCTAACCCTGACCCTAACCCTAACCCAAACCCTAATCCTAACCCTAACACTAACCCTAACCCAAATTTTAACCCTAAACCTAACCCTAACCCTAAACCTAACCCAAACCCTAATACTAACCCTAACCCTAACGCAAACAGTAACTCTAACCCTAACCCTAACCCAAACCCAAACACTAACCCTAACCCTAACCCTAAACCAAACCCTAACCCTAACCCTAACCCAAATCCAAACCCTAAACATAAACCTAACCCTAACCCTAACCCTAATCCTAACGCAAACCAAACCCTAACACTAACACTAACCCTAACACTAACCCTAACCCAAACCCAAAACCTAACCCTAAACCTAACCCTAACCCAACCCCTAAACAAAACCAGAACACAAACCATAACTCTATCCCTAAACCTAACCCTAACCCTAAACCTAACCCTAACCCAAACGCAAACCCTAACCCTAAACCTAACCCAAACCCTAAGCCTAACCTTAAACTAAACTTAACCCTAACCCAAACGCTAACCCTAACCCTAACCCTAACCCTAATCCTAACCCTTACCTTAACCCAAATCCTAAACTTATCGCAAACCCTCACCCTAAACCTAACCTAAACCCTAACCCTAACCCTAAGACTAACCCTAACCCAAACCCAAACCCTAATCCTAACACTAACCCTAACCCTAACCCTAACACTCACCCTAAACCAAACGGAAACCCTAAACCTAACCCTAACCCTAACCCAAACCATAACCCTAATCCTAACCCTATACCTAACCCTAAACCTAACCCTAACCCTTATCCTAACGCTATCCCTAACCCAAATCCTAACCTTATCGCAAACCCTCACCCTAAACCTAACCTAAACCTTAACCCTAAACCTAACACTAACCCTAACCCAAACCCAAATCCTAATCCTAACACTAAACCTAACCCTAACACTAACACTCACCCTAACCCAAACGGAAACCCTAAACCTAACCCTAACCCTAACTCAAACCCTAACCCTAACCCTAACTCTAATCCAAACCCTAACCCAAACCCTAAACCTAAACCTAATCGTAACCCTAACCCTAACCCGAACCCTAACCCAAACATTAACCCTAACCCTAACCCTAACCGTAACCTAACACTAACCCTATACCTAAACCTAACCCTAACCCAAACATTAACCCTAAACCTAAACCTAACCCAAACCCTAAGCCTAAACCTAAACCTAACCCAAACCCTAACCCTAACCCTAACCCTAACCCTATGTATAACCTCACCCGAATCCTAACCCTAACCCTAACCCTAACCCAGCTCATAAACCTAAACCTATACCTAAGCACCACCCTAACACAATCCTTAACCGTACCCTAACACTAAACCTAACAGTAAACCTAGCCATAACCCTAACCCTAACCCTAAACCCTAACACGAAACCTGAACGTAAACCTAACCCAAACCCTAACCCTAACACTAACCGTAAACCTAATCGTAATCCAAACCCACACCCTTACCCTAACCCTAACACTAAACCAAACCCAAACCCTAACACTAAACTTAACACTAACCCTAATCCTAACCAAAACCCAAACCCTAACCCTAACCCTAACCCTAACACAAATCCTAAACTTAACCCTAACCCTAACGCAAACCTAAACACTAAACCTAACCCTCAACCAAACGCACACCCTAACCCTAACCCTAACCCTAACCCAAACACTAACCCTAACCTTAAACTAAACTTAACCATAACCCAAACGCTAACCCTAACCCTAACACTAACCCAAATCCTAACCCTAACCCTAACCCAAATCCTAACCCAAACCCTAACACTAAACTTAACACTAAACTTAATCCTAACCAAAACCCAAACCCTAACCCTAACCCTAACCCTAACATAAACCCAAACCCTAACCCTAACCCAAACCCTAACACTAACCCTAACCCTAACCCAAACCCTAAACTTAACCCTAACCCTAACGCAACCCCAAACACTAAACCTAACCCTAACCCTAACCCAAACCCTAACCCTAACCATAACCCTAACCCAAACCCAAACCCTTACCCTAACCCTAACCCTAACCCAAACCCTAACCCTATCACAAACCCTAACCCAAAACCTAAGCCTAACCCAAATTCTAAACCTAACCCCAACCCTATCTCTAAACCAAACCGAAACCGAAACCCTAACTGTATCCCTAACCTAAACCCTAACCCTAACCCTAACACTAACCCTAATGCTAAACCTAACCCTCACCCTAACCTAAACGCAAACCCTAACCCTAAACCTAACCCTAACCCAAACCCTAACCCTAACCCTAACTCTAAACCAAACCCTAACCCTAACACAAACCCTAACCCTAAACCTAACCCTAACCCAAACCCTAACACTAACCCTAACCCTAACCCAAACCCTAAACATAACCCTAACCCTAACGCAAACCCAAACACTAAACCTAACCCTACTCCTAACCCAAACACTAACCCTAACCCTAACACTAACCCAAAACCAAACCCTAACCATAAACCTAACCCTATCCCAAATCCTAACCCTAACCTTAAACTAAACTTAACCCTAACCCAAACGCTAACCCTAACCCAAACCCTAACCCTAACCCTAATCCTAACACTAACCCTAACCAAAACCCTAACCCTATCGCAAACCCTAACCCTAAACCTAAACCTAACCCAAATCCTAAACCTAACCCGAACCCTAACCCTAACCTAACCCTAAACCTAACCCTAAACCAAACCCAAACCGAAACCCTAAACCAAACCCTAACCTAAACCCTAACCCTAACCCTAACAGTAACCCTAAACCAAACCGAAACCCTAATCCTAAAACTAACCCTAACCCTAAACCTAACCCTCACCCTAACCCAAACGCATACCCTAACCCTAACCCTAACCCTAACCCAAACCTTTACCCTAACTCTAAACCAAACCTAACCCTAACACTAATCCTAACACAAACCATAACCCTAACGCTAATCGTAACCCTAACCCTAACCCGAACGCTAACCCAAACACTAACCCTAACCCTAACCCTAAACTTAACCCTAACCCTAATTCTAACCCTAACCCTAACCATAAACCATAACCTAATCCCAGAGTAGCCTTGATCGGATAATCCTCCTGCTTCACCCCCAAGACTTGAGTTGTACTTTTTTAAGAGCAAAGATTGGATGCAACAACAATGAAAAAGGAAAATATTTTCCCTCATAGAGAACGATGCCCAAAGTAGTTTTCTGATTCAAATGTAGCTTATAGTACTGAGGAATCCAAGATCAATAGTATGGTAATTTTTAGAAAGAATGAGGTTGGTTATTTATGTAACCACGTGCAATCCTGGCAAGAGCTGCAGGACTTGGAAGCAACCTTGTCATGACTTGATCAGGGAAGGAGCACCTGCTCTGAAGCTGTGATAGACAGGAAGAGCTTTGCAAGTGAGTGCTGAGTGCTATTGGTCAGTCTCCTGTCATTGGTGTCTGATGTGGGCAGGAGTGCTGAGGTCACAGAATCTTGGATTAAGATTCTGGAACTCCAAGAGGCAGTGACCTGGCAAAGCATTGTTTAGGGTGTTGCTAGGTGACAAAGCCCTCTCAGATGAGTTGCTGAAACACAGAGGTTTATTGGTGGTAGGCTCCAGTGTTTGGGTGACCAGTTTAGAGAGATTTAGTTGACTTTAGGTCAAAGTTCTAGTGATTGACTAAAAGACGCAGCCAGGAGAAGATGGGTGAAGGAGGGGAGAAGGTGGTGTGGCCTGCTGGCCCTGCCCAGGCCCTGCACATACAGGACCTCTACTACAACGCCTACCTCTACTAAAGCTAACCCTAACCCTAACACTAACACTAAACCTAACCCTCAAACTAACACTAACCCTATACTTAACCCTAACCCTAACCCAAATATTAAACCTAAACCTAACCCAAAACCTAACCCTAAACCTAACGCTAACCCAAACCCTAACGCTAACCCTAACCCTACCCCAAACCCTAACCCTAACCCTAAACCTAACCCTAACCCTAAACCAAACATTAACCCTAAACTTAACTCTAACCCAAATCCTAACCCTAAACCTAACCCTAGCCCAAACACTAACACCAAACCTAACCCTAACACAAAACCTAACCCTAACCCTAACCCAAACCAAAACCCTAAACCTAACCCTAACCCTAACCCAAATTCTAACCGTAACTCTAAACTTATCCCTAACCCAAACCCCTAACCTAACACTAACCCAAACCTTAACCCTATACCTAACCCTAACCCTAACACAAACATTAACCCTAAACCTAACCCTAACCCAAACCCTAACCCCAAACCTAACACTAACAGAACCTTAACCCTATACCTAACCCTAACACTAACCCAAACATCAACCCTAAACCTAACCCTAACCGAAACCCTAACCCTAAACCAAACGCTAACCCAAACCCCAACCCTAAACCTAACCCTAAACCAAACCCTAACCCTGACCCTAAAAATAACCCTAACCCTAACCCAAACCGTAAACCTAAAACTAAGCCTAACACAAGCCCTAACCCTAACGCTAACCCTAACCCAAAGCCAAAACCTAACCCTATCCTTAACCCTAACCCAAACTCTAACCGTAACGGTAACCCTAACCCTAACCCTAACCCTAAACCTAAACATAACCCTAACCCAAACCCAAAGCCTAATCCTAACCCTAACTCTAAACCAAACCCTAACCCTAACCAGAACCCAAACCATAACTCTATCCCTAAACCTAACACTAAACCTAAACCTAACCCTAACCCTAATCCAAACAATAACCCTAATCCTAACCCTAACCCTAACGCTAACCCACACCCTAACCCTAACCGTTACCGTAAACCTAACCCTAACACAAACCCTAACCCTAAACCTAACCCTAACCCTTACCCAAACACTAACCCTAACCCTAAGCCTAAACCAAAACCAAACCCTAACACAAAACTTAACACTAACCCTAACCCTAACCCAAACCCAAGCCCTAACCTAACCCTAACCCTAACAATAACCCAAATCCTAACCCTAACCCTAAACCTAACCCTAACCGTAACCCAATCCCACACCCTAACCCTAACCCTAAACCTAACACAAAACCTAACCCTAACCCTAAACCTAACTCAAACCCTAACACTGACCCTAACCCTAACCCAAACCCTAACCCTAAACCGAACCCTAACTCAAACCCAAACCCTAACCCTAACCCTAACCCTAACCCTAACAAAACCCCTAAACCTAACCCTAAACCAAACCCAAATCCTAACACTAAACTTAACACTAACCCTAATCTTAACCCAAACCCAAACCCTAACCCTAACCCTAATCCAAACCCTAATCCTAACCCTAACGCTAACCCAAACCCAAACCCAAACCCTAACCGTAACCCTCACCCAAACCATAACCCTAATCCTAAACCTAACCCTAACCTGAACCCAAACCCTAACCCTAACACAAACCCTAACCCTAAACCTAACCCTAACCCAAACCCTAACACTAACCCTAACCCTAACCCAAACCCTAAACATAACCCTAACCCTAACGCAAACCCAAACACTAAACCTAACCCTACCCCTAACACAAACACTAACCCTAACCCTAACCCTAACCCAAACCCAAACCCTAACCATAAACCTAACCCTATCCCAAATCCTAACCCTAACCTTAAACTAAACTTAACCCTAACCCAAACGCTAACCCTAACTCAAACCCTAACCCTAACCCTAATCCTAACACTAACCCTAACCCAAACCCTAACCCTATCGCAAACCCTTACCCTAAACCTAAACCTAACCCAAATCCTAAACCTAACCCGAACCCTAACCCTAACCTAACCCTAAACCTAACCCTAAACCAAACCCAAAACGAAAACCTAAACCAAACCCTAACCTAAACCCTAACCCTAACCCTAACAGTAACCCTAAACCAAACCGAAACCCTAATCCTAAAACTAACCCTAACCCTAAACCTAACCCTCACCCTAACCCAAACGCAAACCCCAACACTAACCCTAACCCTAACCCTAACCCAAACCCTTACCCTAACTCTAACCCAAACCTAACCCTAACCCTAATCCTAACACAAACCATAACCCTAACGCTAATCGTAACCCTAACCCTAACCCGAACGCTAACCCAAACACTAACCCTAACCCTAACCCTAAACTTAACCCTAACCCTAATTCTAACCCTAACCCTAACCATAAACCATAACCTAATCCCAGAGTAGCCTTGATCGGATAATCCTCCTGCTTCACCCCCAAGACTTGAGTTGTACTTATTTAAGAGCAAAGATTGGATGCAACAACAATGAAAAAGGAAAATATTTTCCCTCATAGAGAACGATGCCCAAAGTAGTTTTCTGATTCAAATGTAGCTTATAGTACTGAAGAATCCAATATCAATAATATGGTAATTTCTAGAAAGAATGAGGTTGGTTTTTTATGTAACCACGTGCAATCCTGGCAAGAGCTGCAGGACTTGGAAGCAACCTTGGCATGACTTGAACAGGGAAGGAGCACCTGCTCTGAAGATGTGATAGACAGGCAGAGCTTTGCAAGTGAGTGCTGAGTGCTATTGGTCAGTCTCCTGTCATTGGTGTCTGATGTGGGCAGGAGTGCTGAGGTCACAGAATCTTGGATTAAGATTCTGGAACTCCAAGAGGCAGTGACCTGGCAAAGCATTGTTTAGGGTGTTGTTAGGTGACAAAGCCTCCTCAGATCAGTTGCTGAAACACAGAGGTTTATTGGTGGTAGGCTCTAGTGTTTGGGTGACCAGTTTGGAGAGATTTAGTTGACTTTAGGTCAAAGTTCTAGTGATTGACAAAAAGAAGCAGCCAGGAAAAGATGGGAGGGGGAGGGGAGAAGGTGGTGTGGCCTGCTGGCCCTGCCCAGGCCCTCCACGTACAGGCCCTCTACTACAACGCCTACTTCTACTAACCCTAACCGTAACCGTAACCCTAACCCTAACCCTAAACCTAACCCTAAACCTAACCTAACCCTAACCCTATACCTAACCCTAACCCTAACCCAAATATTAAACCTAAACCTAACCCTAACCCAAACCCTAAGCCTAAACCTAACCCTCACCCAAACCCTAACCCAAATCCTAACCCTTACCCTAACCCTAACCCTAACCCTAACCCTAACTTAACACTAAGCCTAACCCTAACCCTAATCCTAACCCTAACCATAACCCAAACCATAACCCTAATCCTAATCGTATCCCTAACCCTAACACTAAACCTAACCCAAACCCAAACCCATAATCCTAACACTAACCGTAACCCTAACCCTAACATTCACCCTAACCCAAACGGAAACCCTAACCCTAACCCTTACGCTAACCCAAACCCTAACCCTAACCCTAACCCTAACCCAAACCCAAAACCTATCCCTAACCCTAACCCTAATCCTAACCCTAATCCTAACGCAAACCAAACCCTAACACTAACCCTAACCCTAAACCTAACCCTAACCCAAATACAAACCCTAAAAATAAACCTAACCATAACCCAAACCCTAACCATAACCAGAACACAAACCATAACTCTATCCCTAAACCTAACCCTAACCCTAAACCTAAACCTAAACCAAACGCACACGCTAACCCGAACCCTAATCCAAACGCTAACCTTAACCCTATCCCTAACCCTATTCCTAACACTATCCCTAACCAAAATCCTAACCTTATCCCAAACCCTCACCCTAAACCTACCCTAAACCCTAACACTAACCCTAACCCAAACCCAAACCCTAATCCTAACACTAAACCTAACCCTAACCCTAACACTCACCCTAACACAAACGGAAACCCTAAACCTAACCCTAACCCTAACTCAAACCCTAACCCTAACTCTAATCCAAACCCTAACCCTAACCCTAATCCTAACCCCAACCCTAACCCAAACCATAACCCTAATCCTAATCGTAACCCTAAAACTAAAGCTAACCCTAACCCAAACACTTACCCTAACCCTAACCCTAAA
>JAJHUQ010000032.1:4430000-4472500 GCA_035773235.1 Eospalax fontanierii | reverse complement strand
AACCCAAATCCCAACCTTATCGCAAACCCTCACCCTAAACCTAACCTAAACCTTAACCCAAAACCTAACACTAACCCTAACCCAAACCCAAACCCTAATCCTAACCCTAACCCTAACCCTAACACTAACACTCACCCTAACCCAAACGGAAACCCTAAACCTAACCCTAAACCTAACTCAAACCCTAACCCTAACCCTAACTCTAATCCAAACCCTAACCCTAACCCTAATATTAACCCCAACCCTAACCCAAATCATAACCCTAATCCTAATCGTAACCCTAAAACTATCCTAACCCTAACCCAAACACTAACCCTAACCCTAACCCTAACCCTAACCCTAACTCAAACCCTAAACCTAACCCTTACCCTAACCCTAACACGAACCCTAACCCTAATCCAAATCCAAACCCTAAAACTAACCCTAACCCAAACCCTAACCATAACCAGAACCCAAACCATAACTCTATCCCTAAACATAACCCTAACCCTAAACCTAACCCTCACCCAAACGCACACCCTAACCCTAACCCGAACCCTAACCCTAACCCAAACCCTAACCCTAACGTTAAACTAAACTTAACCATAACCCAAACGCTAACCCTAAACCTAACCCAAACCCTAACCCTATCACAAACCCTAACCCTAAACCTAAGCCTAAACCAAATCCTAACGCTAACCCCAACTCTAACCCTAAAAAAACCTAAACCGAAACCCTAACCCTAACCCTAACCTAAACACTAACCCTAACCCTAACCCTTATCCTAATCCTATCCCTAACCCAAATCCTAACCTTATCGCAAACCCTCACCCTAAACCTAACCTAAACCCTAACCCTAACCCTAACACTAACCCTAACCCAAACCCAAACCCTAATCCTAACATTAACCCTAACCCTAACACTAACACTCACCCTAACCCAAACGGAAACCCTAAACCTAACCCTAACCCTAACTCAAACCCTAACCCTAACCGTAACTCTAATCCAAACCCTAACCCTAGCCCTAATCCTAAACCCAACCCTAACCCAAACCATAACCCTAATCCTAATCGTAACCCTAAAACTAAACCTAACCCTAACGCAAACACTAACCCTAACCCTAACCCTAAACCTAACCTTAAACTAAATTAACCATACCCAAACGCTAACCCTAAACCTAAACCAAACCCTAATCCTATCGCAAACCCTAACCCTAAACCTAAGCCTAAACCAAATCCTAACCCTAACCCCAACTCTAACCTTAAAACAAACCCACACCGAAACCCTAACCCTAACCCTAACCTAAACACTAAATCTAAACCTAACAGTAACCCTAACCCAAACCCAAACCCTAACCCAAACGCAAACCCTAACCCTAACCCTAAACCTAACCCAAACCCTAACACTAACACTAACCCTAACTCTAACCCAAACCCTAACCCTAACCCTAATCCCAACCCTAACCCTAACCCAAACCATAACCCTAACCCTAATCGTAACCCTAACCCTAACCCGAACGCTAACATAAACACTAACCCTAACCCTAACGCAAACCCAAAACCTAACCCTAACCCTAACCCAAACCATAACCCTAATCCTAACCGTAACCCGAACCCAAACCCTAAACCTAACCCTAATCGTAACCCTAACCCTAACCCGAACCCTAACCCAAACACTAACCCTAAACCTAACCCTAACCATAACCTAACATTAACCCTATACCTAAACCTAACCCTAACCCAAACATTAACCCTAAACCTAAACCTAACCCAAACCCTAAGCCTAAACCTAAACCTAACCCAAACCCTAACCCTAACCCTAACCCTAACCCTAACCCTATGTCTAACCTAACCCGAATCCTTACCCTAAACTTTACCCTAACCCAGCCCATAAACCTAAACCTATCCCTAACCACCACCCTAACCCAAACCTTAACCCTACCCTAACACTAAACCTAACTGTAAACCTAAACATAACCCTAACCCTAACCCTAAACCCTAACACGATCCCTGAACCTAAACCTAACCCAAACCCTAACACTAAACTTAACACTAACCCTAATCCTAACCAAAACCCAAACCCTAACCCTAACCCTAACCCTAACACAAACCCTAAACCTAACCCTAACCCTAACCCAAAAACTAACACTAACCCTAACCCTAACCCAAATCCTAAACTTAACCCTAACCCTAACGCAACCCCAAACACTAAACCTAACCCTAACCCTAACCCAAACCCTAACCCTAACCATAACCCTAACTCAAACCCAAACCCTTACCCTAACCCTAACCCTAACCCAAATCCTAACCCTAACCCAAACCCAAACACTAACCCTATCGCAAACCCTAACCCAAAACCTAAGCCTAACCAAAATTCTAAACCTAACCCCAACCCTATCTCTAAACCAAACCGAAACCGAAACCCTAACTGTATCCCTAACCTAAACCCTAACCCTAACCCTAACACTAACCCTAACGCTAAATCTAACCCTCACCCTAACCTAAACGCAAACCCTAACCCTAAACCTAACCCTAACCCAAACCCTAACCCTAACCCTAACTCTAAACCAAACCCTAACCCTAACACGAATCCTAACACAAACCATAACCCTAACCCTAATCGTAACCCTAACCCTAACCCGAACCCTAAGCCAAACACTAACCCTAACCCTAACCCTAAACCTAACCCTAACCCTAATTCTAACCCTCACCCTAACCATAAACCATACCCTAATCCCAGGATAGCCTTGAACGGATAATCCTCCTGCCTCACCCCCAATACTTGAGTTGTACTTTTTTAAGAGCGAAGATTGGATTCAGCAACAATGAAAAAGGAAAATATTTTCCCTCATAGAGAATGATGCCCAAAGTAGTTTTCTGTTTGAAATGTAGCTTATATTACTGAAGAATTCAATATCAATAATATGGTAATTTCTAGAAAGAATGAGGTTGGTTATTTATGTAACCACGTGCAATCCTAGCAAGAGCTGCAGGACTGGGAAGCAACCTTGTCATGACTTGACCAGGGAAGGAGCACCTGCTCTGAAGCTGTGATAGACAGGCAGAGCTTTGCAAGTGAGTGCTGATTGCTATTGGTCAGTCTCATGTTATTGTTGTCTGATGTGGGCAGGAGTGCTGAGGTCACAGAATCTTGGACTAAGATTCTGGAACTCCAAGAGGCAGTGACCTGGCAAAGCATTGTTTAGGGTGTTGCTAGGTGACAAAGCCCTCTCAGATGAGTTGCTGAAACACAGAGGTTTATTGGTGTTAGGCTCCAGTGTTTGGGTGACCAGTTTAGAGAGATTTATTTGACTTTAGGTCAAAGTTCTAGTGATTGATTAAAAGACGCAGCCAGGAGAAGATGGGTGGAGGAGGGGAGAAGGTGGTGTGGCCTGCTGGCCCTGCCGAGGCCCTGCACATACAGGACCTCTACTACATCGCCTACCTCTACTAAAGCTAACCCTAACCCTAACCCTAACACTAAACCTAACCCTAAACCTAACACTAACCCTATACTTAACCCTAACCCTAACCCAAATATTAAACCTAAACCTAAACCTAACCCAAAACCTAAGCCTAAACCTAACCCTAACCCAAACCCTAACGCTAACCCTAACCCTAACCCAAACCCTAACCCTAACCCTAAAACTAACCCTAACCCTAACCCAAACATTAACCCTAAACCTAACCCTAACGCAAACCCTAACCCCAAACCTAACACTAACCCAAACCTTAACCCTATACCTAACCCTAACCCTAACCCAAACATTAACCCTAAACCTAACCCTAACCCAAACCCTAACCCTAAACCTAACGCTAACCCAAACCCTAACCCTAAACGTAACCCTAAACCAAACCCTAACCCTGACCCTAAAAATAACCCTAACCCAAACATTAACCCTAAACCTTACCCTAACCCAAACCGTAAACCTAAAACTAAGCCTAACACAAGCCCTAACCCAAACCCTAACCCTAACCCTAACCCAAATGCTAACCCTAAACCTAACACTAACCCAAACCCTAACCCTAAACCTAACCCTAACCCAAACCCTAAGCCTAACCCTAAAAATAACCCTAACCCAAACATTAACCCTAAACCTAACCCTAACCCAAACCCTAAACCTAAACCTAAGCCTAACACAAACCCTAACCCTAACCCTAACCCTAACCCAAACCCAAAACATTACCCTAACCCTATACCTAACCCTAACCCAAACTCTAACCGTAACCGTAACCCTAACCCTAACCCTAACCCTAAACCTAAACTTAACCCTTACCCAAACCCAAAGCCTAATCCTAACCCTAACTCAAACCCAAACCATAACCATAACCAGAACCCAAACCATAACTCTATCCCTGAATCTAACCAAAACCCAAAACCTAACCCTAACCCAAACGCACACCCTAACCCTAAACCTAACCTTAACCCTAACCCAAACCCTAACCCTAACCTTAACCTAAACTTAACCCTAACCCAAACACTAACCCTAACCCTAATCCAAACCATAACCCTAATCCTAACCCTAACCCAAACCCTAACCCTCACCCTAACCCTAATCGTAACCCTAAACCTAACCCTAACACAAACCCTAACCCTAACCCTAACCCTAACCATAACCCAAACCCAAACCCTAACCCTAACCCTAAACCAAAACCAAACCCTAACACTAAACTTAACACTAACCCTAAAGCTAACCCAAACCCAAGCCCTAACCTAAACCTAACCCTAAAAATAACCCAAACCCTAACGCTAACCCTAACCCTAACCCAAACCCTAACCCTAACCCTAACCCTAACGCAAAGCCAAACGCTAACCCTAACCCTAACCCTAACCCTAACACAAACCCTAACCCAAACCCTAACCCTAACCCTAACCCAAAACATAACCCTAATCCTAACCCTAACCCTAAAACAAATCCTAACCCTAACCCTAACCCTAACCCAAACCCACACCCTAACCCTAACCCTAACCCAAAGCATAACCCTAATCCTAACCCTAACCCTAACCCAACCCCTAACCCTAACCCTAAACCTAAGCCTAACACAAACCCTAACCCTAACCCTAAACCAAACCCATACGCTAACACTAAACTTAACAGTAACCCTAATTCTAACCCAAACCCAATTCCTAACCGTAACCCTAACATTAACAATAACCCAAACCCTAACCCTAACCCTAACCCTAACCCTAACCCTAACCCAAACCCAAACCCAAAACCTACCCGTAACCCTCACCCAAACCATAACCCTAATCCTAACCCTAACCCTAACCTGAACCCAAACCCTAACCCTAACACAAACCCTAACCCTAACCCAAACCCTAACACTAAACCTAACCCTAACCCAAACCCAAACCCTAACCCTAACCCTAACCCTAACCCAAATCCTAACCCTAACCTTAAACTAAACTTAACCCTAACCCAAACGCTAACCCTAACCCAAACCCTAACCCTAACCCTAATCCTAACCCTAACCCTAACCCAAACCCTAAACCTATCGCAAACCCTAACCCTAAACCTAAGCCTAACCCAAATCCTAAACCTAACCCGAACCCTAACCCTAACCCTAAACCAAACCCAAACCGAAACCCTAACCCAAACCCTAACCTAAACCCTAACCCTAACCCTAACAGTAACCCTAAAACAAACCCAAACCCTAATCCTAACACTAACCCTAACCCTAAACCTAACCCTCACCCTAACCCTAACCCAAACCCTAACCATAAGAGAACCCAAACCATAACTCTATCCCTAAACCTAACACTAACTCTAAACCTAACCCTAACCCAAACGCACACCATAACCCTAAACCTAACCCTAACCCTAACCCAAACCCTAAATCTAACCTTAACCTAAACTTAACCCAAACCCAAACGCTAATTCTAACCCTAAATCAAACCATAACCCTAATTCTAACTCTAACCCTAACCCTAACCCACAACCTAACCCTAACCCTAAACCTAACACAAACCCTAATCCTAACCCTAACCCTAAACCTAACCCAAACCCAAACTCTAACCTTACCCTAACAATAACCCAAACCCTAACCCTGGCCCAAAATCAAACCCTAACCGTAACCCTCACCCAAACCATAACCCTAATCCAAACCCTAACTCTAACCCAAACCCTAACCCTAACCCTAACCTAAACCCTAACCCTAACCCTAACACTAACCCTAACCCAAACCATAACCCTAATCCTAACACTAACCCTAACCCTCACCCTAACCCAAACGTAAACCCTAACCCTAACCATAACTCTAACCCAAACTCTAACCCTTACACTAACTCTAACCCAAACCCTAACCCTAAACCTAATCCTAACCCTAACCCTAACCCAAACCATAACCCTAACCCTAATCGTAACCCTAACCCTAACCCTAACCCTAACCCAAACACTAACCCTAACCCTAACCCTAAACCTAAACCTAACCCTAATTCTAACCCTAACCGTAACCATAAAACATAACCTAATCCCAGGGTACCCTTGAACTGATAATCCTCCTGCCTCACCCCAAATAGTTCAGTTGTACTTTTTTAAGAGCAAAGATTGGATTCAGCAACAATGAAAAAGGAAAATATTTTCCCTCATAGAGAAGGATGCCCAAAGTAGTTTTCTGATTCAAATGTAGCTTATAGTACTGAAGAATCCAATATCAACAATACGGTAATTTCTAGAAAGAATGAGGTTGGTTATTTAGGTAACCACGTGCAATCCTGGCAAGAGCTGCAGGACTGGGAAGAAACCTTGGCATGACTAGACCAAGGGAGGAGCACCTGCTCTGAAGCTGTGATAGACAGGCAGAGCTTTGCAAGTGAGTGCTGAGTACTATTGATCAGTCTGCTGTCATTGGTGTTTGATGTGGGCAGGAGTGCTGAGGTCACAGAATCTTGGACTAAGATTCTGGAACTCCAAGAGGCAGTCACCTGGCAAAGCATTGTTTAGGGTGTTGCTAGGTGACAAAGCCCTCTCAGATGAGTTGCTGAAACACAGAGGTTTCTTGGTGGTAGGCTCCAGTGTTTGGGTGACCAATTTGGAGAGATTTAGTTGACCTTAGGTCAAAGTTCTAGTCAATGACAAAAAGAAGCAGCCAGTGGAAGATGGGAGGAGGAGGGGAGAAGGTGGTGTGGCCTGCTGGCCATGCCCAGGCCCTCCACATACAGGACCTCTACTACTAACCCTAATTGCCTACCTCTACTAACCCTAAACCTAACCCTAACCCTAACCCTAACCCTTACCGTAAACCTAACCTAACACTAACCCTATACCTAACTCTAACCCTAACCCAAAATCTAACCCTAAACCTAAACCTAACCCTGACCCAAACATTAACCCTAAACCTAACCCTAACCCAAACCCAAAACCTAACCCTAAACCTAACCCTAACACAAACATTAACCCTAAACCTAACCCTAACCCAAACCCTAACCCTAAACCTAACGCTAACCCAAACCCTCACCCTAACCATAACCCTAACCCTAACCCAAACCTTTACCCTAAAGCTAACCCTAAACCTAACCCTAACCCAAACCCTAACCCTAAACCTAACCCTAACACAAACCCTAACCCTAACCCAAACCCAAACCTTACACCCTAACCCTAACCCTAACCCAAACTCTAACTGTAACCCTAACCTTAACCCCAACCCTAAACCGAAACCTAATAATAACCCAAACCCTAACCCTAACCCTAACCCTAACCCTAACACAAAACCTAACCCTAAACCTAACCCTAACACAAACCCTAACCCTGACCCTAACCCAAATTCAAACACTAAACCTAACTCTAAACCTAACCCTAACCCTATCCCTAACCCTACCATAACCAAACCCTAACCCTAACACTAACCCTAATCCAAACCCTAACCCTAAACCTAACCCAAAATCTAACCCTTACCAAACCAAAACCTAACCCTTACACTAACCCTAACCCCAAACCTAATCCTAAACCAAACCCAAACACTAACCCTAATTCTCACCCTAACCATAACCCAAACCCTAACTCTAACCCTAACCCTAACACTAAGCCTAACCAAAACCAAACACTAATCATAACCATAAACCTAACCCTAAACCAATCCAAACCCAAACCCTAACCTTAATCCTAACGCTAACCCTAAGCCTAAACAAAACCTTAACCCTAACCCTAACCCAAACCCTAAGCCAAACACAAAACCTAACCCTAACCCTAACCCTAACCCAAACCCATAACCTAATCCTAACACTAAACCTAACCCTAACGCTAATCTGCACCCTAACCCAAACCGAAATCCGAACCATAACCCTAAACCGAACCCTAACCCTAACCCAAACCATAACCCTAATCCTAACCCTAACCCTAACTCAAACCCTAACCCTAACCCTAATCCTAACCCTAACCCTAACCCGAACCCTAACCCAAACACTAACCCTAACCCTAACCCTAACCGTAACCTAACACTAACCCTATATCTAAACCTAACCCTAACCCAAACATTAACCCTAAACCGAAACCTAACCCAAACCCTAAGCCTAAACCTAAACCTAACCCAAACCCTAACCCTAACCCTAACCCTAACCCTATGTCTAACCTAACCAGAATCCTAACCCTAAACCTAACCCTAACCCAGCCCATAAACCTAAACCTATCCCTAACCACCACCCTAACCCAAACCTTAACCGTACCCTAACACTAAACCTAACTGTAAACCTAACCATAACCCTAACCCTATCCCTAAACCCTAACACAAACCCTGAACCTAAACCTAACCCAAACCCTAACCCTAACAATAACCCTAAACCTAACCATAATCCAAACCCACACCCTTACCCTAACCCTAACCCTAAACCAAACCCAAACCCTAACACTAAACTTAACACTAACCCTAATCCTAACCAAAACCCAAACCCTAACCCTAACCCTAACACAAACCCTAACCCTCACCCTAATCCAAACCCTAACACTAACCCTAACCCTAACCCAAACCCTAAACTTAACCCTAACCCTAACTCAACCCCAAACACTACACCTAACCCTAACACTAACCCAAACCCTAACCCTAACCATAACCCTAACCCAAACCCAAACCCTTACCCTAACCCTAACCCTAACCCAAATCCTAACCCTAACCCTAACCCAAACCCTAACCCTATCGCAAATCCTAACCCAAAACCTAAGCCTAACCCAAATTCTAAACCTAAGCCCAACCCTATCTCTAAACCAAACCGAAACCGAAACCCTAACTGTATCCCTAACCTAAACCCTAACCCTAACCCTAACACTAACCCTAACGCTAAATCTAACCCTCACCCTAACCTAAACGCAAACCCTAACCCTAAACCTAACCCTAACCCAAACCCTAACCCTAACCCTAACTCTAAACCAAACCCTAACCCTAACACGAATCCTAACACAAACCATAACCCTAACCCTAATCGTAACCCTAACCCTAACCCGAACCCTAAGCCAAACACTAACCCTAACCCTAACCCTAAACCTAACCCTAACCCTAATTCTAACCCTAACCCTAACCATAAACCATACCCTAATCCCAGGATAGCCTTGAACGGATAATCCTCCTGCCTCACCCCCAATACTTGAGTTGTACTTTTTTAAGAGCGAAGATTGGATTCAGCAACAATGAAAAAGGAAAATATTTTCCCTCATAGAGAATGATGCCCAAAGTAGTTTTCTGTTTGAAATGTAGCTTATATTACTGAAGAATTCAATATCAATAATATGGTAATTTCTAGAAAGAATGAGGTTGGTTATTTATGTAACCACGTGCAATCCTAGCAAGAGCTGCAGGACTGGGAAGCAACCTTGTCATGACTTGACCAGGGAAGGAGCACCTGCTCTGAAGCTGTGATAGACAGGCAGAGCTTTGCAAGTGAGTGCTGATTGCTATTGGTCAGTCTCATGTTATTGTTGTCTGATGTGGGCAGGAGTGCTGAGGTCACAGAATCTTGGACTAAGATTCTGGAACTCCAAGAGGCAGTGACCTGGCAAAGCATTGTTTAGGGTGTTGCTAGGTGACAAAGCCCTCTCAGATGAGTTGCTGAAACACAGAGGTTTATTGGTGTTAGGCTCCAGTGTTTGGGTGACCAGTTTAGAGAGATTTATTTGACTTTAGGTCAAAGTTCTAGTGATTGATTAAAAGACGCAGCCAGGAGAAGATGGGTGGAGGAGGGGAGAAGGTGGTGTGGCCTGCTGGCCCTGCCGAGGCCCTGCACATACAGGACCTCTACTACATCGCCTACCTCTACTAAAGCTAACCCTAACCCTAACCCTAACACTAAACCTAACCCTAAACCTAACACTAACCCTATACTTAACCCTAACCCTAACCCAAATATTAAACCTAAACCTAAACCTAGCCCAAAACCTAAGCCTAAACCTAACCCTAACCCAAACCCTAACGCTAACCCTAACCCTAACCCAAACCCTAACCCTAACCCTAAAACTAACCCTAACCCTAACCCAAACATTAACCCTAAACCTAACCCTAACGCAAACCCTAACCCCAAACCTAACACTAACCCAAACCTTAACCCTATACCTAACCCTAACCCTAACCCAAACATTAACCCTAAACCTAACCCTAACCCAAACCCTAACCCTAAACCTAACGCTAACCCAAACCCTAACCCTAAAAGTAACCCTAAACCAAACCCTAACCCTGACCCTAAAAATAACCCTAACCCAAACATTAACCCTAAACCTTACCCTAACCCAAACCGTAAACCTAAAACTAAGCCTAACACAAGCCCTAACCCAAACCCTAACCCTAACCCTAACCCAAATGCTAACCCTAAACCTAACACTAACCCAAACCCTAACCCTAAACCTAACCCTAACCCAAACCCTAAGCCTAACCCTAAAAATAACCCTAACCCAAACATTAACCCTAAACCTAACCCTAACCCAAGCCCTAAACCTAAACCTAAGCCTAACACAAACCCTAACCCTAACCCTAACCCTAACCCAAACCCAAACCATTACCCTAACCCTATACCTAACCCTAACCCAAACTCTAACCGTAACCGTAACCCTAACCCTAACCCTAACCCTAAACCTAAACTTAACCCTTACCCAAACCCAAAGCCTAATCCTAACCCTAACTCAAACCCAAACCATAACCATAACCAGAACCCAAACCATAACTCTATCCCTGAATCTAACCAAAACCCAAAACCTAACCCTAACCCAAACGCACACCCTAACCCTAAACCTAACCTTAACCCTAACCCAAACCCTAACCCTAACCTTAACCTAAACTTAACCCTAACCCAAACACTAACCCTAACCCTAATCCAAACCATAACCCTAATCCTAACCCTAACCCAAACCCTAACCCTCACCCTAACCCTAATCGTAACCCTAAACCTAACCCTAACACAAACCCTAACCCTAACCCTAACCCTAACCATAACCCAAACCCAAACCCTAACCCTAACCCTAAACCAAAACCAAACCCTAACACTAAACTTAACACTAACCCTAAAGCTAACCCAAACCCAAGCCCTAACCTAAACCTAACCCTAAAAATAACCCAAACCCTAACGCTAACCCTAACCCTAACCCAAACCCTAACCCTAACCCTAACCCTAACGCAAAGCCAAACGCTAACCCTAACCCTAACCCTAACCCTAACACAAACCCTAACCCAAACCCTAACCCTAACCCTAACCCAAAACATAACCCTAATCCTAACCCTAACCCTAAAACAAATCCTAACCCTAACCCTAACCCTAACCCAAACCCAAACCCTAACCCTAACCCTAACCCAAACCATAACCCTAATCCTAACCCTAACCCTAACCCAACCCCTAACCCTAACCCTAAACCTAAGCCTAACACAAACCCTAACCCTAACCCTAAACCAAACCCAAACGCTAACACTAAACTTAACAGTAACCCTAATTCTAACCCAAACCCAATCCCTAACCCTAACCCTAACATTAACAATAACCCAAACCCTAACCCTAACCCTAACCCTAACCCTAACCCGAACCCTAACCCAAACCGAAACCCAAAACCTACCCGTAACCCTCACCCAAACCATAACCCTAATCCTAACCCTAACCCTAACCTGAACCCAAACCCTAACCCTAACACAAACCCTAACACTAAACCTAACCCTAACCCAAACCCAAACCCTAACCCTAACCCTAACCCTAACCCAAATCCTAACCCTAACCTTAAACTAAACTTAACCCTAACCCAAACGCTAACCCTAACCCAAGCCCTAACCCTAACCCTAATCCTAACCCTAACCCTAACCCAAACCCTAAACCTATCGCAAACCCTAACCCTAAACCTAAGCCTAACCCAAAGCCTAAACCTAACCCGAACCCTAACCCCAACCCTAAACCCACCCCACCACGAAACCCTAACCCACACCCTAACCTCAACCCTAACCCTCACCCTAACAGTAACCCTAAAGCAAGCCCAAACCCTAATGCTAACACTAACCCTAACCCTAAACCTAACCCTCACCCTAACCCTAACCCAAACCCTAACCATAAGAGAACCCAAACCATAACTCTATCCCTAAACCTAACACTAACTCTAAACCTAACCCTAACCCAAACGCACACCATAACCCTAAACCTAACCCTAACCCTAACCCAAACCCTAAATCTAACCTTAACCTAAACTTAACCCAAACCCAAACGCTAATTCTAACCCTAAATCAAACCATAACCCTAATTCTAACTCTAACCCTAACCCTAACCCACAACCTAACCCTAACCCTAAACCTAACACAAACCCTAATCCTAACCCTAACCCTAAACCTAACCCAAACCCAAACTCTAACCTAACCCTAACAATAACCCAAACCCTAACCCTAACCCAAAATCAAACCCTAACCGTAACCCTCACCCAAACCATAACCCTAATCCAAACCCTAACTCTAACCCAAACCCTAACCCTAACCCTAACCTAAACCCTAACCCTAACCCTAACACTAACCCTAACCCAAACCATAACCCTAATCCTAACACTAACCCTAACCCTCACCCTAACCCAAACGTAAACCCTAACCCTAACCATAACTCTAACCCAAACTCTAACCCTTACACTAACTCTAACCCAAACCCTAACCCTAAACCTAATCCTAACCCTAACCCTAACCCAAACCATAACCCTAACCCTAATCGTAACCCTAACCCTAACCCTAACCCTAACCCAAACACTAACCCTAACCCTAACCCTAAACCTAAACCTAACCCTAATTCTAACCCTAACCGTAACCATAAAACATAACCTAATCCCAGGGTACCCTTGAACTGATAATCCTCCTGCCTCACCCCAAATAGTTCAGTTGTACTTTTTTAAGAGCAAAGATTGGATTCAGCAACAATGAAAAAGGAAAATATTTTCCCTCATAGAGAAGGATGCCCAAAGTAGTTTTCTGATTCAAATGTAGCTTATAGTACTGAAGAATCCAATATCAACAATACGGTAATTTCTAGAAAGAATGAGGTTGGTTATTTAGGTAACCACGTGCAATCCTGGCAAGAGCTGCAGGACTGGGAAGAAACCTTGGCATGACTAGACCAAGGGAGGAGCACCTGCTCTGAAGCTGTGATAGACAGGCAGAGCTTTGCAAGTGAGTGCTGAGTACTATTGATCAGTCTGCTGTCATTGGTGTTTGATGTGGGCAGGAGTGCTGAGGTCACAGAATCTTGGACTAAGATTCTGGAACTCCAAGAGGCAGTCACCTGGCAAAGCATTGTTTAGGGTGTTGCTAGGTGACAAAGCCCTCTCAGATGAGTTGCTGAAACACAGAGGTTTCTTGGTGGTAGGCTCCAGTGTTTGGGTGACCAATTTGGAGAGATTTAGTTGACCTTAGGTCAAAGTTCTAGTCATTGACAAAAAGAAGCAGCCAGTGGAAGATGGGAGGAGGAGGGGAGAAGGTGGTGTGGCCTGCTGGCCATGCCCAGGCCCTCCACATACAGGACCTCTACTACTAACCCTAATTGCCTACCTCTACTAACCCTAAACCTAACCCTAACCCTAACCCTAACCCTTACCGTAAACCTAACCTAACACTAACCCTATACCTATCTCTAACCCTAACCCAAACCCTAACCCTAAACCTAAACCTAACCCTGACCCAAACATTAACCCTAAACCTAACCCTAACCCAAACCCAAACCCTAACCCTAAACCTAACCCTAACACAAACATTAACCCTAAACCTAACCCTAACCCAAACCCTAACCCTAAACCTAACGCTAACCCAAACCCTCACCCTAACCATAACCCTAACCCTAACCCAAACCTTTACCCTAAAGCTAACCCTAAACCTAACCCTAACCCAAACCCTAACCCTAAACCTAACCCTAACACAAACCCTAACCCTAACCCAAACCCAAACCTTACACCCTAACCCTAACCCTAACCCAAACTCTAACTGTAACCCTAACCTTAACCCTAACCCTAAACCGAAACCTAATAATAACCCAAACCCTAACCCTAACCCTAACCCTAACCCCTACACAAAACCCAACCCCAAACCCAAACCCAACACAAACCCCAACCCTGACCCTAACCCAAATTCAAACACTAAACCTAACTCTAAACCTAACCCTAACCCTATCCCTAACCCTACCATAACCAAACCCTAACCCTAACACTAACCCTAATCCAAACCCTAACCCTAAACCTAACCCAAAATCTAACCCTTACCAAACCAAAACCTAACCCTTACACTAACCCTAACCCCAAACCTAATCCTAAACCAAACCCAAACACTAACCCTAATTCTCACCCTAACCATAACCCAAACCCTAACTCTAACCCTAACCGTAACACTAAGCCTAACCAAAACCAAACACTAATCATAACCATAAACCTAACCCTAAACCAATCCAAACCCAAACCCTAACCTTAATCCTAACGCTAACCCTAAGCCTAAACAAAACCTTAACCCTAACCCTACCCCAAACCCTAAGCCAAACACAAAACCTAACCCTAACCCTAACCCTAACCCAAACCCATAACCTAATCCTAACACTAAACCTAACCCTAACGCTAATCTGCACCCTAACCCAAACCGAAATCCGAACCATAACCCTAAACCGAACCCTAACCCTAACCCAAACCATAACCCTAATCCTAACCCTAACCCTAACTCAAACCCTAACCCTAACCCTAATCCTAACCCTAACCCTAACCCGAACCCTAACCCAAACACTAACCCTAACCCTAACCCTAACCGTAACCTAACACTAACCCTATATCTAAACCTAACCCTAACCCAAACATTAACCCTAAACCTAAACCTAACCCAAACCCTAAGCCTAAACCTAAACCTAACCCAAACCCTAACCCTAACCCTAACCCTAACCCTATCTCTAACCTAACCCGAATCCTAACCCTAAACCTAACCCTAACCCAGCCCATAAACCTAAACTTATCCCTAACCACCACCCTAACCCAAACCTTAACCGTACCCTAACACTAAACCTAACTGTAAACCTAACCATAACCCTAACCCTATCCCTAAACCCTAACACAAACCCTGAACCTAAACCTAACCCAAACCCTAACCCTAACAATAACCCTAAACCTAACCATAATCCAAACCCACACCCTTACCCTAACCCTAACCCTAAACCAAACCCAAACCCTAACACTAAACTTAACACTAACCCTAATCCTAACCAAAACCCAAACCCTAACCCTAACCCTAACCCTAACACAAACCCTAACCCTCACCCTAATCCAAACCCTAACACTAACCCTAACCCTAACCCAAACCCTAAACTTAACCCTAACCCTAACGCAACCCCAAACACTAAACCTAACCCTAACACTAACCCAAACCCTAACCCTAACCATAACCCTAACCCAAACCCAAACCCTTACCCTAACCCTAACCCTAACCCAAATCCTAACCCTAACCCTAACCCAAACCCTAACCCTATCGCAAATCCTAACCCAAAACCTAAGCCTAACCCAAATTCTAAACCTAAGCCCAACCCTATCTCTAAACCAAACCGAAACCGAAACCCTAACTGTATCCCTAACCTAAACCCTAACCCTAACCCTAACACTAACTCTAACGCTAAACCTAACCCTCACCCTAACCTAAACGCAAATCCTAACCCTAAACCTAACCCTAACCCAAACCCTAACCCTAACCCTAACTCTAAACCAAACCCTAACCCTAACACGAATCCTAACACAAACCATAACCCTAACCCTAATCGTAACCCTAACCCTAACCCGAACCCTAAGCCAAACACTAACACTAACCCTAACCCTAACCCTAAACCTAACCCTAACCCTAATTCTAACCCTAACCCTAACCATAAACCATACCCTAATCCCAGGATAGCCTTGAACGGATAATCCTCCTGCCTCACCCCCAATACTTGAGTTGTACTTTTTTAAGAGCGAAGATTGGATTCAGCAACAATGAAAAAGGAAAATATTTTCCCTCATAGAGAACGATGCCCAAAGTAGTTTTCTGAATCAAATGTAGCTTATAGTACTGAAGAATCCAATATCAATAATATGGTAATTTCTAGAAAGAATGAGGTTGGTTATTTATGTAACCACGTGCATTCCTGGCAAGAGCTGCAGGACTTGGAAGCAACCTTGGCATGACTTGACCAGGGAAGGAGCACCTGCTCTGAAGCTGTGATAGACAGGCAGAGCTTTGCAAGTGAGTGCTGATTGCTATTGGTCAGTCTCATGTTATTGTTGTCTGATGTGGGCAGGAGTGCTGAGGTCACAGAATCTTGGACTAAGATTCTGGAACTCCAAGAGGCAGTGACCTGGCAAAGCATTGTTTAGGGTGTTGCTAGGTGAAAAAGCCCTCTCAGATGAGTTGCTGAAACACAGAGGTTTATTGCTGGTAGGCTCCAGTGTTTGGGTGACCAGTTTAGAGAGATTTAGTTGACTTTAGGTCAAAGTTCTAGTGATTGACTAAAAGACGCAGCCAGGAGAAGATGGGTGGAGGAGGGGAGAAGGTGGTGTGGCCTGCTGGCCCTGCCCAGGCCCTGCACATACAGGACCTCTACTACAACGCCTACCTCTACTAAAGCTAACCCTAACCCTAACCCTAACACTAAACCTAACCCTAAACCTAACACTAACCCTATACTTAACCCTAACCCTAACCCAAATATTAAACCTAAACCTAAACCTAACCCAAAACCTAAGCCTAAACCTAACCCTAACCCAAACCCAAACACTAACCCTAACCCTAACCCTAAACCTAAACCTAACCCTAATTCTAACCCTAACCGTAACCATAAAACATAACCTAATCCCAGGGTACTCTTGAACTGATAATCCTCCTGCCTCACCCCAAATAGTTCAGTTGTACTTTTTTAAGAGCAAAGATTGGATTCAGCAACAATGAAAAAGGAAAATATTTTCCCTCATAGAGAAGGATGCCCAAAGTAATTTTCTGATTCAAATGTAGCTTATAGTACTGAAGAATCCAATATCAACAATACGGTAATTTCTAGAAAGAATGAGGTTGGTTATTTAGGTAACCACGTGCAATCCTGGCAAGAGCTGCAGGACTGGGAAGAAACCTTGGCATGACTAGACCAAGGGAGGAGCACCTGCTCTGAAGCTGTGATAGACAGGCAGAGCTTTGCAAGTGAGTGCTGAGTACTATTGATCAGTCTTCTGTCATTGGTGTTTGATGTGGGCAGGAGTGCTGAGGTCACAGAATCTTGGACTAAGATTCTGGAACTCCAAGAGGCAGTCACCTGGCAAAGCATTGTTTAGGGTGTTGCTAGGTGACAAAGCCCTCTCAGATGAGTTGCTGAAACACAGAGGTTTCTTGGTGGTAGGCTCCAGTGTTTGGGTGACCAGTTTGGAGAGATTTAGTTGACCTTAGGTCAAAGTTCTAGTCATTGACAAAAAGAAGCAGCCAGTGGAAGATGGGAGGAGGAGGGGAGAAGGTGGTGTGGCCTGCTGGCCATGCCCAGGCCCTCCACATACAGGACCTCTACTACTAACCCTAATTGCCTACCTCTACTAACCCTAAACCTAACCCTAACCCTAACCCTAACCCTAACCCTTACCGTAAACCTAACCTAACACTAACCCTATACCTAACTCTAACCCTAACCCAAACCCTAACCCTAAACCTAAACCTAACCCTGACCCAAACATTAACCCTAAATCTAACCCTAACCCAAACCCAATCCGTAACTGTAAAACTAACCGTAACACAAACATTAACCCTAAACCTAACCCTAACCCAAACCCTAACCCTAAACCTAATGCTAACCCAAACCCTCACCCTAACCATAACCCTAACCCTAACCCAAACCTTAACCCTACAGCTAAGCCTAAACCTAACCCTAACCCAAACCCTAACCCTAAACCTAACCCTAACACAAACCCTAACCCTAACCAAAATCCAAACCTTCCACCCTAACCCTAACCCTAACCCAAACTCTAACTGTAACCCTAACCTTAACCCTAACCCTAAACCTAAACCTAACAATAACCCAAACCCTAACCCTAACCCTAACCCTAACCCTAACACAAAACCTAACCCTAAACCTAACCCTAACACAAACCCTAACCCTGAACCTAACCCAAATCCAAACACTAAACCTAACCCTAAACCTAACCCTAACCCAAACCCTAACCGTAAAACTAACCCTAACCCTATCCCTAACCCTACCATAACCAAACCCTAACACTAACACTAACCCTAATCCAAACCCTAACCCTAAACCTAACCCAAAATCTAACCCTTACCAAACCAAAACCTAACCCTTACACTAACCCTAACCCCAACCCTAATCCTAAACCAAACCCAAACACTAACCCTAATTCTCACCCTAACCCTAACCCAAACCCTAACTCTAACCCTAACCCTAACACTAAGCCTAACCAAAACCAAACACTAATCATAACCATAAACCTAACCCTAAACCAATCCAAACCCAAACCCTAACCTTAATCCTAACGCTAACCCTAAGCCTAAACAAAACCCTAACCCTAACCCTAACCCAAACCCTAAGCCAAACACAAAACCTAACCCTAACCCTAACCCTAACCCTAACCCAAACCCATAACCTAATCCTAACACTAAACCTAACCCTAACGCTAATCTGCACCCTAACCCAAACTGAAATCCGAACCATAACCCTAAACCGAACCCTAACCCTAACCCAAACCATAACCCTAACCCTAATCCTAACCCTAACCCTAACCCGAACCCTAACCCAAACGCTAACCCTAACCCTAACCCTAACCGTAACCTAACACTAACCCTATATCTAAACCTAACCCTAACCCAAACATTAACCCTAAACCTAAACCTAACCCAAACCCTAAGCCTAAACCTAAACCGAACCCAAACCCTAACCCTAACCCTAACCCTAACCCTATGTCTAACCTAACCCGAATCCTAACCCTAAACCTAACCCTAACCCAGCCCATAAACCTAAACCTATCCCTAACCACCACCCTAACCCAAACTTTAACCGTACCCTAACACTAAACCTAACTGTAAACCTAACCATAACCCTAACCCTAACCCTAAACCCTAACACAAACCCTGAACCTAAACCTAACCCAAACCCTAACCCTAACAATAACCCTAAACCTAACCATAATCCAAACCCACACCCTTACCCTAACCCTAACCCTAAACCAAACCCAAACCCTAACACTAAACTTAACACTAACCCTAAACCTAACCAAAACCCAAACCCTAACCCTAACCCTAACCCTAACACAAACCCTAACCCTAACCCTAACCCAAACCCTAACACTAACCCTAACCCTAACCCAAACCCTAAACTTAACCCTAACCCTAACGCAACCCCAAACACTAAACCTAACCGTAACCCTAACCCAAACCCTAACCCTAACCATAACCCTAACCCAAACCCAAACCCAAACCCTTACCCTAACCCTAACCCTAACCCAAATCCTAACCCTATCCCTAACCCAAACCCTAACCCTATCGCAAACCCTAACCCAAAACCTAAGCCTAACCCAAATTCTAAACCTAACCCCAACCCTATCTCTAAACCAAACCGAAACCGAAACCCTAACTGTATCCCTAACCTAAACCCTAACCCTAACCCTAACACTAACCCTAACGCTAAACCTAACCCTCACCCTAACCTAAACGCAAACCCTAACCCTAAACCTAACCCTAACCCAAACCCTAACCCTAACCCTAACTCTAAACCAAACCCTAACCCTAACACGAATCCTAACACAAACCATAACCCTAACCCTAATCGTAACCCTAACCCTAACCCGAACCCTAAGCCAAACACTAACCCTAACCCTAACCCTAAACCTAACCCTAACCCTAATTCTAACCCTAACCCTAACCATAAACCATACCCTAATCCCAGGATAGCCTTGAACGGATAATCCTCCTGCCTCACCCCCAATACTTGAGTTGTACTTTTTTAAGAGCGAAGATTGGATTCAGCAACAATGAAAAAGGAAAATATTTTCCCTCATAGAGAACGATGCCCAAAGTAGTTTTCTGAATCAAATGTAGCTTATAGTACTGAAGAATCCAATATCAATAATATGGTAATTTCTAGAAAGAATGAGGTTGGTTATTTATGTAACCACGTGCATTCCTGGCAAGAGCTGCAGGACTTGGAAGCAACCTTGGCATGACTTGACCAGGGAAGGAGCACCTGCTCTGAAGCTGTGATAGACAGGCAGAGCTTTGCAAGTGAGTGCTGATTGCTATTGGTCAGTCTCATGTTATTGTTGTCTGATGTGGGCAGGAGTGCTGAGGTCACAGAATCTTGGACTAAGATTCTGGAACTCCAAGAGGCAGTGAGCTGGCAAAGCATTGTTTAGGGTGTTGCTAGGTGACAAAGCCCTCTCAGATGAGTTGCTGAAACACAGAGGTTTATTGCTGGTAGGCTCCAGTGTTTGGGTGACCAGTTTAGAGAGATTTAGTTGACTTTAGGTCAAAGTTCTAGTGATTGACTAAAAGACGCAGCCAGGAGAAGATGGGTGGAGGAGGGGAGAAGGTGGTGTGGCCTGCTGTCCCTGCCCAGGCCCTGCACATACAGGACCTCTACTACAAACGCCTACCTCTACTAAAGCTAACCCTAACCCTAACCCTAACACTAAACCTAACCCTAAACCTAACACTAACCCTATACTTAACCCTAACCCTAACCCAAATATTAAACCTAAACCTAAACCTAACCCAAAACCTAAGCCTAAACCTAACCCTAACCCAAACCCAAACACTAACCCTAACCCTAACCCTAAACATAAACCTAACCCTAATTCTAACCCTAACCGTAACCATAAAACATAACCTAATCCCAGGGTACTCTTGAACTGATAATCCTCCTGCCTCACCCCAAATAGTTCAGTTGTACTTTTTTAAGAGCAAAGATTGGATTCAGCAACAATGAAAAAGGAAAATATTTTCCCTCATAGAGAAGGATGCCCAAAGCAGTTTTCTGATTCAAATGTAGCTTATAGTACTGAAGAATCCAATATCAACAATACGGTAATTTCTAGAAAGAATGAGGTTGGTTATTTAGGTAACCACGTGCAATCCTGGCAAGAGCTGCAGGACTGGGAAGAAACCTTGGCATGACTAGACCAAGGGAGGAGCACCTGCTCTGAAGCTGTGATAGACAGGCAGAGCTTTGCAAGTGAGTGCTGAGTACTATTGATCATTCTGCTGTCATTGGTGTTTGATGTGGGCAGGAGTGCTGAGGTCACAGAATCTTGGACTAAGATTCTGGAACTCCAAGAGGCAGTCACCTGGCAAAGCATTGTTTAGGGTGTTGCTAGGTGACAAAGCCCTCTCAGATGAGTTGCTGAAACACAGAGATTTCTTGGTGGTAGGCTCCAGTGTTTGGGTGACCAGTTTGGAGAGATTTAGTTGACCTTAGGTCAAAGTTCTAGTCATTGACAAAAAGAAGCAGCCAGTGGAAGATGGGAGGAGGAGGGGAGAAGGTGGTGTGGCCTGCTGGCCATGCCCAGGCCCTCCACATACAGGACCTCTACTACTAACCCTAATTGCCTACCTCTACTAACCCTAAACCTAACCCTAACCCTAACCCTAACCCTAACCCTTACCGTAAACCTAACCTAACACTAACCCTATACCTAACTCTAACCCTAACCCAAACCCTAACCCTAAACCTAAACCTAACCCTGACCCAAACATTAACCCTAAACCTAACCCTAACCCAAACCCAAACCCTAACCCTAAACCTAACCCTAACACAAACATTAACCCTAAACCTAACCCTAACCCAAACCCTAACCCTAAACCTAATGCTAACCCAAACCCTCACCCTAACCATAACCCTAACCCTAACCCAAACCTTAACCCTAAAGCTAAGCCTAAACCTAACCCTAACCCAAACCCTAACCCTAAAACTAACCCTAACACAAACCCTAACCCTAACCCAAACCCAAACCTTACACCCTAACCCTAACCCTAACCCAAACTCTAACTGTAACCCTAACCTTCACCCTAATCCTAAACCTAAACCTAACAATAACCCAAACCCTAACCCTAACCCTAACCCTAACACTAACACAAAACCTAACCCTAAACCTAACCTTAACACAAACCCTAACCCTGACCCTAACCCAAATCCAAACACTAAACCTAACCCTAAACCTAACCCTAACCCAAACCCTAACCGTAAAACTAACCCTAACCCTATCCCTAACCCTACCATAACCAAACCCTAACCCTAACACTAACCCTAATCCAAACCCTAACCCTAAACCTAACCCAAAATCTAGCCCTTACCAAACCAAAACCTAACCCTTACACTAACCCTAACCCCAACCCTAATCCTAAACCAAACCCAAACACTAACCCTAATTCTCACCCTAACCCTAACCCAAACCCTAACTCTAACCCTAACCCTAACACTAAGCCTAACCAAAACCAAACACTAATCATAACCATAAACCTAACCCTAAACCAATCCAAACCCAAACCCTAACCTTAATCCTAACGCTAACCCTAAGCCTAAACAAAACCCTAACCCTAACCCTAACCCAAACCCTAAGCCAAACACAAAACCTAACCCTAACCCTAACCCTAACCCAAACCCATAACCTAATCCTAACACTAAACCTAACCCTAACGCTAATCTGCACCCTAACCCAAACTGAAATCCGAACCATAACCCTAAACCGAACCCTAACCCTAACCCAAACCATAACCCTAACCCTAATCCTAACCCTAACCCTAACCCGAACCCTAACCCAAACGCTAACCCTAACCCTAACCCTAACCGTAACCTAACACTAACCCTATATCTAAACCTAACCCTAACCCAAACATTAACCCTAAACCTAAACCTAACCCAAACCCTAAGCCTAAATCTAAACCGAACCCAAACCCTAACCCTAACCCTAACCCTAACCCTATGTCTAACCTAACCCGAATCCTAACCCTAAACCTAACCCTAACCCAGCCCATAAACCTAAACCTAACCCTAACCACCACCCTAACCCAAACCTTAACCGTACCCTAACACTAAACCTAACTGTAAACCTAACCATAACCCTAACCCTAACCCTAAACCCTAACACAAACCCTGAACCTAAACCTAACCCAAACCGTAAACCTAACAATAACCCTAAACCTAACCATAATCCAAACCCACACCCTTACCCTAACCCTAACCCTAAACCAAACCCAAACCCTAACACTAAACTTAACACTAACCCTAATATTAACCAAAACCCAAACCCTAACCCTAACCCTAACCCTAACACAAACCCTAAACCTAACCCTAACCCAAACCCTAAACTTAACCCTAACCCTAACGCAACCCCAAACACTAAACCTAACCGTAACCCTAACCCAAACCCTAACCCTAACCATAACCCTAACCCAAACCCAAACCCAAACCCTTACCCTAACCCTAACCCTAACCCAAATCCTAACCCTATCCCTAACCCAAACCCTAACCCTATCGCAAACCCTAACCCAAAACCTAAGCCTAACCCAAATTCTAAACCTAACCCCAACCCTATCTCTAAACCAAACCGAAACCGAAACCCTAACTGTATCCCTAACCTAAACCCTAACCCTAACCCTAACACTAACCCTAACGCTAAACCTAACCCTCACCCTAACCTAAACGCAAACCCTAACCCTAAACCTAACCCTAACCCAAACCCTAACCCTAACCCTAACTCTAAACCAAACCCTAACCCTAACACGAATCCTAACACAAACCATAACCCTAACCCTAATCGTAACCCTAACCCTAACCCGAACCCTAAGCCAAACACTAACCCTTACCCTAACCCTAAACCTAACCCTAACCCTAATTCTAACCCTAACCCTAACCATAAACCATACCCTAATCCCAGGATAGCCTTGAACGGATAATCCTCCTGCCTCACCCCCAATACTTGAGTTGTACTTTTTTAAGAGCGAAGATTGGATTCAGCAACAATGAAAAAGGAAAATATTTTCCCTCATAGAGAACGATGCCCAAAGTAGTTTTCTGAATCAAATGTAGCTTATAGTACTGAAGAATCCAATATCAATAATATGGTAATTTCTAGAAAGAATGAGGTTGGTTATTTATGTAACCACGTGCATTCCTGGCAAGAGCTGCAGGACTTGGAAGCAACCTTGGCATGACTTGACCAGGGAAGGAGCACCTGCTCTGAAGCTGTGATAGACAGGCAGAGCTTTGCAAGTGAGTGCTGATTGCTATTGGTCAGTCTCATGTTATTGTTGTCTGATGTGGGCAGGAGTGCTGAGGTCACAGAATCTTGGACTAAGATTCTGGAACTCCAAGAGGCAGTGACCTGGCAAAGCATTGTTTAGGGTGTTGCTAGGTGACAAAGCCCTCTCAGATGAGTTGCTGAAACACAGAGGTTTATTGCTGGTAGGCTCCAGTGTTTGGGTGACCAGTTTAGAGAGATTTAGTTGACTTTAGGTCAAAGTTCTAGTGATTGACTAAAAGACGCAGCCAGGAGAAGATGGGTGGAGGAGGGGAGAAGGTGGTGTGGCCTGCTGGCCCTGCCCAGGCCCTGCACATACAGGACCTCTACTACAACGCCTACCTCTACTAAATCTAACCCTAACCCTAACCCTAACACTAAACCTAACCCTAAACCTAACACTAACCCTATACTTAACCCTAACCCTAACCCAAATATTAAACTTAAACCTAAACCTAACCCAAAACCTAAGCCTAAACCTAACCCTAACCCAAACCCAAACACTAACCCTAACCCTAACCCTAAACCTAAACCTAACCCTAATTCTAACCCTAACCGTAACCATAAAACATAACCTAATCCCAGGGTACCCTTGAACTGATAATCCTCCTGCCTCACCCCAAATAGTTCAGTTGTACTTTTTTAAGAGCAAAGATTGGATTCAGCAACAATGAAAAAGGAAAATATTTTCCCTCATAGAGAAGGATGCCCAAAGTAGTTTTCTGATTCAAATGTAGCTTATAGTACTGAAAAATCCAATATCAACAATACGGTAATTTCTAGAAAGAATGAGGTTGGTTATTTAGGTAACCACGTGCAATCCTGGCAAGAGCTGCAGGACTGGGAAGAAACCTTGGCATGACTAGACCAAGGGAGGAGCACCTGCTCTGAAGCTGTGATAGACAGGCAGAGCTTTGCAAGTGAGTGCTGAGTACTATTGATCATTCTGCTGTCATTGGTGTTTGATGTGGGCAGGAGTGCTGAGGTCACAGAATCTTGGACTAAGATTCTGGAACTCCAAGAGGCAGTCACCTGGCAAAGCATTGTTTAGGGTGTTGCTAGGTGACAAAGCCCTCTCAGATGAGTTGCTGAAACACAGAGGTTTCTTGGTGGTAGGCTCCAGTGTTTGGGTGACCAGTTTGGAGAGATTTAGTTGACCTTAGATCAAAGTTCTAGTCATTGACAAAAAGAAGCAGCCAGTGGAAGATGGGAGGAGGAGGGGAGAAGGTGGTGTGGCCTGCTGGCCATGCCCAGGCCCTCCACATACAGGACCTCTACTACTAACCCTAACTGCCTACCTCTACTAACCCTAAACCTAACCCTAACCCTAACCCTAACCCTTACCGTAAACCTAACCTAACACTAACCCTATACCTAACTCTAACCCTAACCCAAACCCTAACCCTAAACCTAAACCTAACCCTGACCCAAACATTAACCCTAAACCTAACCCTAACCCAAACCCAAACCCTAACCCTAAACCTAACACTAACACAAACATTAACCCTAAACCTAACCCTAACCCAAACCCTAACCCTAAACCTAACGCAAACCCAAACCCTCACCCTAACCATAACCCTAACCCTAACCCAAACCTTAACCCTAAAGCTAAGCCTAAACCTAACCCTAACCCAACCCCTAACCCTAAAACTAAGCCTAACACAAACCCTAACCCTAAGCCAAACCCAAACCTTACACCCTAACCCTAACCCTAACCCAAACTCTAACTGTAACCCTAACCTTAACCCTAATCCTAAACCTAAACCTAACAATAACCCAAACCCTAACCCTAACCCTAACCCTAACACTAACACAAAACCTAACCCTAAACCTAACCTTAACACAAACCCTAACCCTGACCCTAACCCAAATCCAAACACTAAACCTAACCCTAAACCTAACCCTAACCCAAACCCTAACCGTAAAACTAACCCTAACCCTATCCCTAACCCTACCATAACCAAACCCTAACCCTAACACTAACCCTAATCCAAACCCTAACCCTAAACCTAACCCAAAATCTAGCCCTTACCAAACCAAAACCTAACCCTTACACTAACCCTAACCCCAACCCTAATCCTAAACCAAACCCAAACACTAACCCTAATTCTCACCCTAACCCTAACCCAAACCCTAACTCTAACCCTAACCCTAACACTAAGCCTAACCAAAACCAAACACTAATCATAACCATAAACCTAACCCTAAACCAATCCAAACCCAAACCCTAACCTTAATCCTAACGCTAACCCTAAGCCTAAACAAAACCCTAACCCTGACCCTAACCCAAACCCTAAGCCAAACACAAAACCTAACCCGAACCCTAAACCTAACCCAAACCCATAACCTTAACCGAACACCAAACCTAACCCCAACCCTAAACAGCACCCTAACCCAAACTGAAATCCGAACCATAACCCTAAACCGAACCCTAACCCTAACCCAAACCATAACCCTAACCCTAATCCTAACCCTAACCCTAACCCGAACCCTAACCCAAACGCTAACCCTAACCCTAACCCTAACCGTAACCTAACACTAACCCTATATCTAAACCTAACCCTAACCCAAACATTAACCCTAAACCTAAACCTAACCCAAACCCTAAGCCTAAATCTAAACCGAACCCAAACCCTAACCCTAACCCTAACCCTAACCCTATGTCTAACCTAACCCGAATCCTAACCCTAAACCTAACCCTAACCCAGCCCATAAACCTAAACCTAACCCTAACCACCACCCTAACCCAAACCTTAACCGTACCCTAACACTAAACCTAACTGTAAACCTAACCATAACCCTAACCCTAACCCTAAACCCTAACACAAACCCTGAACCTAAACCTAACCCAAACCCTAACCCTAACAATAACCCTAAACCTAACCATAATCCAAACCCACACCCTTACCCTAACCCTAACCCTAAACCAAACCCAAACCCTAACACTAAACTTAACACTAACCCTAATATTAACCAAAACCCAAACCCTAACCCTAACCCTAACCCTAACACAAACCCTAACCCTAACCCTAACCCAAACCCTAAACTTAACCCTAACCCTAACGCAACCCCAAACACTAAACCTAACCGTAACCCTAACCCAAACCCTAACCCTAACCATAACCCTAACCCAAACCCAAACCCAAACCCTTACCCTAACCCTAACCCTAACCCAAATCCTAACCCTATCCCTAACCCAAACCCTAACCCTATCGCAAACCCTAACCCAAAACCTAAGCCTAACCCAAATTCTAAACCTAACCCCAACCGTATCTCTAAACCAAACAGAAACCGAAACCCTAACTGTATCCCTAACCTAAACCCTAACCCTAACCCTAACACTAACCCTAACGCTAAACCTAACCCTCACCCTAACCTAAACGCAAACCCTAACCCTAAACCTAACCCTAACCCAAACCCTAACCCTAACCCTAACTCTAAACCAAACCCTAACCCTAACACGAATCCTAACACAAACCATAACCCTAACCCTAATCGTAACCCTAACCCTAACCCGAACCCTAAGCCAAACACTAACCCTAACCCTAACCCTAAACCTAACCCTAACCCTAATTCTAACCCTAACCCTAACCATAAACCATACCCTAATCCCAGGATAGCCTTGAACGGATAATCCTCCTGCCTCACCCCCAATACTTGAGTTGTACTTTTTTAAGAGCGAAGATTGGATTCAGCAACAATGAAAAAGGAAAATATTTTCCCTCATAGAGAACGATGCCCAAAGTAGTTTTCTGAATCAAATGTAGCTTATAGTACTGAAGAATCCAATATCAATAATATGGTAATTTCTAGAAAGAATGAGGTTGGTTATTTATGTAACCACGTGCATTCCTGGCAAGAGCTGCAGGACTTGGAAGCAACCTTGGCATGACTTGACCAGGGAAGGAGCACCTGCTCTGAAGCTGTGATAGACAGGCAGAGCTTTGCAAGTGAGTGCTGATTGCTATTGGTCAGTCTCATGTTATTGTTGTCTGATGTGGGCAGGAGTGCTGAGGTCACAGAATCTTGGACTAAGATTCTGGAACTCCAAGAGGCAGTGACCTGGCAAAGCATTGTTTAGGGTGTTGCTAGGTGACAAAGCCCTCTCAGATGAGTTGCTGAAAGACAGAGGTTTATTGCTGGTAGGCTCCAGTGTTTGGGTGACCAGTTTAGAGAGATTTAGTTGACTTTAGGTCAAAGTTCTAGTGATTGACTAAAAGACGCAGCCAGGAGAAGATGGGTGGAGGAGGGGAGAAGGTGGTGTGGCCTGCTGGCCCTGCCCAGGCCCTGCACATACAGGACCTCTACTACAACGCCTACCTCTACTAAATCTAACCCTAACCCTAACCCTAACACTAAACCTAACCCTAAACCTAACACTAACCCTATACTTAACCCTAACCCTAACCCAAATATTAAACTTAAACCTAAACCTAACCCAAAACCTAAGCCTAAACCTAACCCTAACCCAAACCCAAACACTAACCCTAACCCTAACCCTAAACCTAAACCTAACCCTAATTCTAACCCTAACCGTAACCATAAAACATAACCTAATCCCAGGGTACCCTTGAACTGATAATCCTCCTGCCTCACCCCAAATAGTTCAGTTGTACTTTTTTAAGAGCAAAGATTGGATTCAGCAACAATGAAAAAGGAAAATATTTTCCCTCATAGAGAAGGATGCCCAAAGTAGTTTTCTGATTCAAATGTAGCTTATAGTACTGAAAAATCCAATATCAACAATACGGTAATTTCTAGAAAGAATGAGGTTGGTTATTTAGGTAACCACGTGCAATCCTGGCAAGAGCTGCAGGACTGGGAAGAAACCTTGGCATGACTAGACCAAGGGAGGAGCACCTGCTCTGAAGCTGTGATAGACAGGCAGAGCTTTGCAAGTGAGTGCTGAGTACTATTGATCATTCTGCTGTCATTGGTGTTTGATGTGGGCAGGAGTGCTGAGGTCACAGAATCTTGGACTAAGATTCTGGAACTCCAAGAGGCAGTCACCTGGCAAAGCATTGTTTAGGGTGTTGCTAGGTGACAAAGCCCTCTCAGATGAGTTGCTGAAACACAGAGGTTTCTTGGTGGTAGGCTCCAGTGTTTGGGTGACCAGTTTGGAGAGATTTAGTTGACCTTAGATCAAAGTTCTAGTCATTGACAAAAAGAAGCAGCCAGTGGAAGATGGGAGGAGGAGGGGAGAAGGTGGTGTGGCCTGCTGGCCATGCCCAGGCCCTCCACATACAGGACCTCTACTACTAACCCTAACTGCCTACCTCTACTAACCCTAAACCTAACCCTAACCCTAACCCTAACCCTTACCGTAAACCTAACCTAACACTAACCCTATACCTAACTCTAGCCCTAACCCAAACCCTAACCCTAAACCTAAACCTAACCCTGACCCAAACATTAACCCTAAACCTAACCCTAACCCAAACCCAAACCCTAACCCTAAACCTAACACTAACACAAACATTAACCCTAAACCTAACCCTAACCCAAACCCTAACCCTAAACCTAACGCAAACCCAAACCCTCACCCTAACCATAACCCTAACCCTAACCCAAACCTTAACCCTAAAGCTAACCCTAAACCTAACCCTAACCCAAATCCTAACCCTAAACCTAACCCTAACACAAACCCTAAACCTAACCCAAACCCAAACCTTACACCCTAACCCTAACCCTAACCCAAACTCTAACTGTAACCCTAACCTTAACCCTAACCCTAAACCTAAACCTAACAATAACCCAAACCCTAACCCTAACCCTAACCCTAACCCTAACACAAAACCTAACCCTAAACCTAACCCTAACACAAACCCTAACCCTGACCCTAACCCAAATCCAAACACTAAACCTAACCCTAAACCTAACCCTAACCCAAAGCCTAACCGTAAAACTAACCCTAACCCTATCCCTAACCCTACCATAACCAAACCCTAACCCTAACACTAACCCTAATCCAAACCCTAACCCTAAACCTAACCCAAAATCTAACCCTTACCAAACCAAAACCTAACCCTTACACTAACCCTAACCCCAACCCTAATCCTAAACCAAACCCAAACACTAACCCTAATTCTCACCCTAACCCTAACCCAAACCCTAACTCTAACCCTAACCCTAACACTAAGCCTAACCAAAACCAAACACTAATCATAACCATAAACCTAACCCTAAACCAATCCAAACCCAAATCCTAACCTTAATCCTAACGCTAACCCTAAGCCTCAACAAAACACTAACCCTAACCCTAACCCAAACCCTAAGCCAAACACAAAACCTAAACCTAACCCTAACCCTACCCCAACCCCATAACCTAATCCTAACACTAACCCTAACCCTAATGCTAATCTGCACCCTAACCCAAACCGAAATCCGAACCATAACCCTAAACCGAACCCTAACCCTAACCCAAATCATAACCCTAATCCTAACCCTAACCCTAACCCAAACCCTAACCCTAACCCTAATCCTAACCCTAACCCAAACCCGAACCCTAACCCAAACACTAACCCTAACCCTAACCCTAACCGTAACCTAACACTAACCCTATATCTAAACCTAACCCTAACCCAAACATTAACCCTAAACCTAAACATAACCCAAACCCTAAGCCTAAACCTAAACCTAACCCAAACCCTAACCCTAACCCTAACCCTAACCCTAACCCTATGTCTAACCTAACCCGAATCCTAACCCTAAACCTAACCCTAACCCAGCCCATAAACCTAAACCTATCCCTAACCACCACCCTAACCCAAACCTTAACCGTACCCTAACACTAAACCTAACTGTAAACCTAACCATAACCCTAACCCTAACCCTAAACCCTAACACAAACCCTGAACCTAAACCTAACCCAAACCCTAACCCTAACAATAACCCTAAACCTAACCATAATCCAAACCCACACCCTTACCGTAACCCTAACCCTAAACCAAACCCAAACCCTAACACTAAACTTAACACTAACCCTAATCCTAACCAAAACCCAAACCCTAACCCTAACCCTAACCCTAACACAAACCCTAACCCTAACCCTAACCCAAACCCTAACACTAACCCTAACCCTAACCCAAACCCTAAACTTAACGCTAACCCTAACGCAACCCCAAACACTAAACCTAACCCTAAACCTAACCCAAACCCTAACCCTAACCATAACCCTAACCCAAACCCAAACCCTTACCCTAACCCTAACCCTAACCCAAATCCTAACCCTAACCCTAACCCAAACCCTAACCCTATCGCAAACCCTAACCCAAAACCTAAGCCTAACCCAAATTCTAAACCTAACCCCAACCCTATCTCTAAACCAAACCGAAACCGAAACCCTAACTGTATCCCTAACCTAAACCCTAACCCTAACCCTAACACTAACCCTAACGCTAACCCTAGCCCTCACCCTAACCTAAACGCAAACCCTAACCCTAAACCTAACCCTAACCCAAACCCTAACCCTAACCCTAACTCTAAACCAAACCCTAACCCTAACACGAATCCTAACACAAACCATAACCCTAACCCTAATCGTAACCCTAACCCTAACCCGAACCCTAAGCCAAACACTAACCCTAACCCTAACCCTAAACCTAACCCTAACCCTAATTCTAACCCTAACCCTAACCATAAACCATACCCTAATCCCAGGATAGCCTTGAACGGATAATCCTCCTGCCTCACCCCCAATACTTGAGTTGTACTTTTTTAAGAGCGAAGATTGGATTCAGCAACAATGAAAAAGGAAAATATTTTCCCTCATAGAGAACGATGCCCAAAGTAGTTTTCTGAATCAAATGTAGCTTATAGTACTGAAGAATCCAATATCAATAATATGGTAATTTCTAGAAAGAATGAGGTTGGTTATTTATGTAACCACGTGCATTCCTGGCAAGAGCTGCAGGACTTGGAAGCAACCTTGGCATGACTTGACCAGGGAAGGAGCACCTGCTCTGAAGCTGTGATAGACAGGCAGAGCTTTGCAAGTGAGTGCTGATTGCTATTGGTCAGTCTCATGTTATTGTTGTCTGATGTGGGCAGGAGTGCTGAGGTCACAGAATCTTGGACTAAGATTCTGGAACTCCAAGAGGCAGTGACCTGGCAAAGCATTGTTTAGGGTGTTGCTAGGTGACAAAGCCCTCTCAGATGAGTTGCTGAAACACAGAGGTTTATTGCTGGTAGGCTCCAGTGTTTGGGTGACCAGTTTAGAGAGATTTAGTTGACTTTAGGTCAAAGTTCTAGTGATTGACTAAAAGACGCAGCCAGGAGAAGATGGGTGGAGGAGGGGAGAAGGTGGTGTGGCCTGCTGGCCCTGCCCAGGCCCTGCACATACAGGACCTCTACTACAACGCCTACCTCTACTAAATCTAACCCTAACCCTAACCCTAACACTAAACCTAACCCTAAACCTAACACTAACCCTATACTTAACCCTAACCCTAACCCAAATATTAAACTTAAACCTAAACCTAACCCAAAACCTAAGCCTAAACCTAACCCTAACCCAAACCCAAACACTAACCCTAACCCTAACCCTAAACCTAAACCTAACCCTAATTCTAACCCTAACCGTAACCATAAAACATAACCTAATCCCAGGGTACCCTTGAACTGATAATCCTCCTGCCTCACCCCAAATAGTTCAGTTGTACTTTTTTAAGAGCAAAGATTGGATTCAGCAACAATGAAAAAGGAAAATATTTTCCCTCATAGAGAAGGATGCCCAAAGTAGTTTTCTGATTCAAATGTAGCTTATAGTACTGAAAAATCCAATATCAACAATACGGTAATTTCTAGAAAGAATGAGGTTGGTTATTTAGGTAACCACGTGCAAACCTGGCAAGAGCTGCAGGACTGGGAAGAAACCTTGGCATGACTAGACCAAGGGAGGAGCACCTGCTCTGAAGCTGTGATAGACAGGCAGAGCTTTGCAAGTGAGTGCTGAGTACTATTGATCATTCTGCTGTCATTGGTGTTTGCTGTGGGCAGGAGTGCTGAGGTCACAGAATCTTGGACTAAGATTCTGGAACTCCAAGAGGCAGTCACCTGGCAAAGCATTGTTTAGGGTGTTGCTAGGTGACAAAGCCCTCTCAGATGAGTTGCTGAAACACAGAGGTTTCTTGGTGGTAGGCTCCAGTGCTTGGGTGACCAGTTTGGAGAGATTTAGTTGACCTTAGGTCAAAGTTCTAGTCATTGACAAAAAGAAGCAGACAGTGGAAGATGGGAGGAGGAGGGGAGAAGGTGGTGTGGCCTGCTGGCCATGCCCAGGCCCTCCACATACAGGACCTCTACTACTAACCCTAACTGCCTACCTCTACTAACCCTAAACCTAACCCTAACCCTAACCCTAACCCTTACCGTAAACCTAACCTAACACTAACCCTATACCTAACTCTAACCCTAACCCAAACCCTAACCCTAAACCTAAACCTAACCCTGACCCAAACATTAACCCTAAACCTAACCCTAACCCAAACCCAAACCCTAACCCTAAACCTAACACTAACACAAACATTAACCCTAAACCTAACGCTAACCCAAACCCTCACCCTAACCATAACCCTAACCCTAACCCTAAACCCTAACACAAACCCTGAACCTAAACCTAACCCAAACCCTAACCCTAACAATAACCCTAAACCTAACCATAATCCAAACCCACACCCTTACCCTAACCCTAACCCTAACCCTAACACAAACCCTAACCCTAACCCTAAACCTAACCCTAACCCAAACCCAAACCCTAAACCTAAACCTAACACTAACACAAACATTAACCCTAAACCTAACGCTAACCCAAACCCTCACCCTAACCATAACCCTAACCCTAACCCTAAACCCTAACACAAACCCTGAACCTAAACCTAACCCAAACCCTAACCCTAACAATAACCCTAAACCTAACCATAATCCAAACCCACACCCTTACCCTAACCCTAACCCTAAACCAAACCCAAACCCTAACACTAAACTTAACACTAACCCTAATCCTAACCAAAACCCAAACCCTAACCCTAAACCTAACCCTAACACAAACCCTAACCCTAACCCTAACCCAAACCCTAACACTAACCCTAACCCTAACCCAAACCCTAAACTTAACGCTAACCCTAACGCAACCCCAAACACTAAACCTAACCCTAAACCTAACCCAAACCCTAACCCTAACCATAACCCTAACCCAAACCCAAACCCTTACCCTAACCCTAACCCTAACCCAAATCCTAACCCTAACCCTAACCCAAACCCTAACCCTAACCCTAACCCTAACCCTAACCCTAACCCTAACCCAAACCCTAACTCTAAACCTAACCCTAACCCTAAACCTAACCCTAACTCACACGCACACCCTAACCCTAACCCTAACCCTAACCCTAACCCTAACCCTAAAACAAACCCTAACCCTAACCCTAACCCTAAACCTAAACCAAACACTAACACTATCCCTAACCCTAACCCAAACCCTAACTCTAAACCTAACCCTAACCCAAACCCAAACCCTAACCCTAACCCTAAACCTAACCCAAACCCTAACCCTAACCCTAACCCTAACCCAAACACTAAACATAACCCTAATCATAACCCAAACCAAAACCCTAAACCTAACCCTAACCCTAACCCTAACCCTAACCTGAACATAAACCTAACCCTAACCCTAACCCTAACCCTAACCCAAACACTAACCCTAAACCTAACCCTTATCCTATCCCCAAACATTAACCCTAAACCTAACCCTAACCCAAACCCTAACCCTAAACCTAACCCTAACCCAAACCCTAACCCTATCCCAAACCCAAACACTAACCCTAAGCCTAATACTAACCCTAACCCTAACCCTAACCCTAACCGAACCCATAAAACTAACCCTATCCCTAAACACAAACCTAACCCAAACCTTAACCCTAAACCTGAACCTAACATAACCCTAACACTAACCCTAACCCTAAACCCGAACACTAAACCTGAACATAAACCTATCCCAAACCCTAACCCTAACACTAACCCTAACCCTAACGCTAATCCAAACAGACACCCTAACCCTATACCTAACCATAAACCAAACCCAAACCCTAACACTGAACTTAACACTAACCCTTACCCTAACCCAAACCCAAACAGTAACCCTAAACCTAAGCCTAACAATAACCCAAACCCTAACCCTAACGCTAACCGAAACCCTAACCCTAACCCTAACCCAAACCCAAACACTAAACCTAACCCTAATCCTAACCCTAACCCAAACCCTAAACCTAACCCTAACCCTAACCCAAACCCTAACCATAACCAGAATCCAAACTAAAACACTATCTCTAAACCTAACCCTAACCCTAAACCTAACCCTAACCCTAACACAAACCATAACCCTAACCCAAACCGTAACCCTAACCCTAACCCAAAACCTAACACTAACCCTAACCCTAACCCAAACCCTAACTCTATCCCTAAACCTAACCCAAACCCAAACCCTAACCCTAACCCTAACCCTAACCCAAACCCTAACCCTAACCCTAACCCTAACCCAAACCCAAACACTAAACATAACCCTATTCCTAACCCAAACCCAAACTCTAAACCTAACCCTAACCTTAACCCAAAACCTAACCATAACCAGAATCTAAACTATAACACTATCCCTAACCCTAACCCTAACCCTAACCCTAAACCTAACCCTAACCCTAATTCTAACCCTAACCCTAACCATAACCATAACCATAAACCATACCCTAATCCGAGTGTAGCCTTGAACTGATAATCCTCCTGCCACACCCCCAAGAATTGAGTTGTATTTTTTTAAGAGCAAAGATTGGATTCAGCAACAATGAAAATGAAAATATTTTCCCTCATAGAAAACGATGTCCAAAGTAGTTTTCTGATTCAAATGTAGCTTATAGTACTTAAAAATCCAATATCAATAATATGGTAATTCTAGAAAGAATGAGGTTGGTTATTTAGGTAACCACGTGCAATAATGGCAAGAGCTGCAGGACTGGGAAGCAACCTTGGCATGACTTGACCAGGGGAGGAGCAACTGCTCTGAAGCTATGATAGACAGGCAGAGCTTTGCAAGTGAGTGCTGAGTGCTATTCGACAGTCTCCTGTCATTGGTATCTGATGTGGGCAGGAGTGCTGAGGTCACAGAATCTTGGACTAAGATTCTGGAACTCCAAGAGACAGTGACGTGGCAAAGCATTGTTTAGGGTATTGCTAGGTGACAAAGCCCTCTCAGATGAGTTGCTGAAACACAGAGGTTTCATGGTGGTAGGCTCTAGTGTTTGGGTTACCAGTTTGGAGAGATTTAGTTGACTTTAGGTCAAAGTTCTAGTGTTTGACAAAAAGAAGCAGCCAGGAGAAGATTGGAGGAGGAGGGGAGAAGGTGGTGTGGCCTGCTGGCCCTGCCTAGGTCCTCCACATACAGGACCTCTACTACAAAGTCAACCTCTACTAACCTAAACCTAACCCTAACCCTAATCCTAAACCTAACCTAACACTAACCCTATACCTAACCCTAACCCTAACCCTAACCCTAACCCAAACGCACACCCTAAACCTAACCCTAAACCTAACCCTAACCCAAACCCTAACCCGAACCTTAAACTAAACTTAACCCTAACTCAAACGCTAACCCTAACCCTAACGCTAACCCTAACCTAATCCTAAACCTAACCTTAAACCAAATCCTAAACTTATCGAAAACCCTCACCCTAAACCTAACCTAAACCCTAACCCTAACCCTAACACTAACCCTAACCGAAACCCAAACCCTAATCCTAAACCTAACCTAACACTAACGCTATACCTAACCCTAAACCTAACCCAAACATTAAACCTAAACCTAACCCTAACCCTAACCCTAAGACTAAACCTAACCATAACCCAAACATTAACCCTAAACCTAACCCTAACCCTAGCCCAAACCCTAACCCTAACGTAACACTAACACAAACCCTAACCCTAACCCAAACCCAAACCCTAACCATAACCCTAACCCTAACGCAAATATTAACACTAAACCTAACCCTAACCTAAACCCTAACCCTAAACCTAACACTAACCCAAACCCTAACCATAACCATAATCCTAACCCTAACCCAAACCCTAACCCTAAACCTAACCCTAGCCCAAACCCTAACCCTAAACCTAACCCTAACACAAACCCTAACCCTATCCCAAACACAAACACTAACCCTAAGCCTAATCCTAACCCTAACCCTAACCCTAAACCTAACGTAACCCATAAACATAACCCTATCCCTAAACACAAACCTAACCCAAACCTTAACCCTAAACCTGACCCTAACCCTAACCCTAAAACTGAACACTAAACCTGAACATAAACCTAAACCAAACCCTAACCCTAACACTAACCCTAACCCTAACTCTATTCCAAACCCAAACACTAAACCTATACCTAACCCTAAACCAAACCCAAACCCTAACACTGAACTTAACACTAACCCTAATCCTAACACAAACCCAAACCCTAACCCTAACCCTATCCTTAACAATAACCCAAACCCTAACACTAAATCTAACCCAAACCCTAACCCTGACCCTAACCCTAAACCAAACACAAACCCTAACCCTAACCCTAACCCTAATCCTAACCCAAATCCAAACCCTAACCCTAACCCTAACCCTAAACCAAACCCTAACCATAACAAGAATCCAACCCATAACACTATCCCTAAACCTAACCCTAACCATAAACCTAAACCTAAATCAAATGCACACCCTAACCCTAACCCTAAACCTAACCCTAACCCAAACCCTGACAATAACCCCAACCCTAACCTAAACCCTAACCCTAACCCTAACCCAAACCCTAACTCTAACCCTAACCCTAAACCAAACCCAAACCCTAACCTAACCCTAACCCTAACAGTAACCCAAACCCTAACCCTAACCCTAACTCAAACCCTAACCCTAACCCTAACGAATACCCCAACCCAAAACCAAACCGTAACCCTCACCCAAACCATGAACCTAATCGTAACACTAACCCTAACCCAAACCCTGAACGTAACCCTAACCCTAACCCTAACACAAACCCTAACCCTAACCCTAACCCAAACCCTAACCCTAACCCTAACCCTAACCCAAACCCAAACCCTAATCCTAACCCTAACCCTAACCCTAACAATAACATTCACCCTAACCCAAATGGAAACCCTAAACCTAACCCTAATCCTAATTCAAACTCTAATCCTAACCCTAACCCTAATTCTAACCCTAACCCTAACCCAAACTCTAACCGCAACCGTAACTCTAACCCTAACCCTAACCCTAAACCTAACACTAACCCAAACCCTAACCCTAACCCTAACCCTAACCCTAAACCTAAGCCTAACAATAAACCAAAACCTAACCCTAAACCTAACCGTAACCCTAACACTGAAGTTAAACCTAACACTAACCCAAAGCCTAACCCTAAACGTAACCCTGACCCAAACCCTAACCCTATCCCAAACCCAATCACTAACCCTAAGACTAATCCTAACCCTAACCCTAACCCTAACACTAACCGAACCCATAAAACTAACCCTATCCCTAAACACAACCCTAACCCAAACCTTAACCCTAAACCTGAACCTAACATAACCCTAACCCTAACACTAACCCTAAACCCGAACACTAAACCTTTACATAAACCTAACCCTACCCCTAACCCTAACACTAACCCTAACCCTAACTCTAATCCAAACAGACACCCTAACCCTATACATAACCATAAACCAAACCCAAAGCCTAACACTGAACTTAACACTAACCCTAACCCTAACCCAAACCCAAACCGTAACCCTAAACCTAAGCCTAACAATAACCCAAAACCTAACCCTAACCCTAACCGAAACCCTAACCCTAACCCTAACCCTAACCCAAACCCAAACACTAAACCTAACCTTAATCCTAACCCAAACCCAAACCCTAAGCCTAATCCTAACCCTAACCCAAACCATAACCATAACCAGAATCCAAACTGTAACACTATCCCTAAAACTAACCTTAACCCTAAACCTAACCCTAACCCAAACACACACCCTAACCTAACCCTAACCCTAACCCTAACCCTAACCCTAACCCTAACACTCACCCTAACCCAAACGGAAACCCTAAACCTAACCCTAAGCCTAACTCAAACCCTAACCCTAACCCTAACCCTAATTCTAAACCTAACCCTAACCATAACCCTAACCCAAACTCTAACCGCAAACGGAACAATAACCCTAACCCTAACCCCAAACCTAACACTAACCCAAGCCCTAACCCTAGCCCTAGCCCTAACCCTAAACCTAAGCCTACCAATAAACCAAACCCTAAGCCTAAACATAACCGTAACCCAAACACTACCGCTAAACCTAGCCCTACCCCAAAGCCTAACCCTAAACCTAACCCTGACCCAAATCCTAACCCTATCCCAAACCCAATTACTAACCCTAAGACTAATCCTAACCCAAACCCAAAACCTAAGCCTAATCCTAACCCTAACCCAAACCCTAATCATAACCAGAATCCAAACTATAACACTATCCCTAAACCTAACCCTAACCCTAAACCTAATCCTAACCCAAACGCACACCTTAACCCTAACCCTAATCCTAACCCTAACCCTATCACAAACCCTAACCCTAACCCTAACCCAAACCCTAAAACTAAACCAAACCCTAACCCAAACCCTAACTCTAATCCTAAACCTAACCCAAACCCAAACCCTAACCCTAACCCTACCCCTAACCCTAACACTCACCCTAACACAAACGGAAACCCTAAACCTAACCCTAACCCTAGCTCACACCATAACCCTAACCCAAACCCTAACCCTAACCCTAATCCTAACCCTAACCCTAACCCAAACCATAACCCTAATCCTAATCCTATCCCTAACCCTAAACCTAACCCTAACCCAAACGCACACCCTAACCCTAACCCTAACCCTAACCCTAACCCTAACCCTAACACAAACACTAACCCTAACCCTACCCCTAACCCTAACCCAAACCCTAACACTAACTAAAACCCTAACCCAAACCCTAACTCTAACCCTAACCCTAACCCAAACCCAAACCCTAACCCTAACCCTAACCCTAACGCAAACCCTAACCCTAACCCTAACCCTAACCCAAAACCAAACCCTAACCCTAACCCTAACCCTAACCCTAATCCTAACGCAAACCAAACGCTAACACTAACCCTAACCCTAAACCTAACCCTAATCCAAACCCAAAACCTAACTCTAAACCTAACTCTAACCATAACCAGAACACAAACCATAACTCTATCCCTAAGCCTAACCCTAACCCTAAACCTAACCCTAACCCAAACGCACACCCTAACCCTAACACTAACCCTAACCCTAACCATAACCCAAACCCTAACCCTAACCTTAAACTAAACTTAACCATAACCCAAACGCTAACCCTAACCAAAACCCTAATCCTAAACCTAACCTTAAACCAAATCCTAAACTTATCGCAAACCCTCACCCTAAACCTAACGTAAAACCTAACCCTAACCCTAACACTAACCCTAACCCAAACCCAAACACTAATCCTAACACTAACACTAACCCTAACCCTAACCCTAACCCTAACACTCACCCTAACCCAAAAGGAAACCCTAAACCTAACCCTAACCCTAACTCACAACATAACCCTAACCCTAACCCTAACCCTAACCCTAATCCTAACCCTAACCCTAACCCAAACCATAACCCTAATCCTAATCGTATCCCTAACCCTAAACCTAACCCTAACCCAAACACTAACCCTAACCCTAACCCTAAACCTAACCCAAACCCTAATTCTAACCCTAACCCTAACCCTAACCATAACCATAAACCATACCCTAATCCGAGGGTAGCCTTGAACTGATAATCCTCCTGCCTCACCCCCAAGAGTTGAGTTTTTTTTTTAAGAGCAAAGATTGGATTCAGCAACAATGAAAATGAAAATATTTTCCCTCATAGAAAACGATGTCCAAAGTAGTTTTCTGATTCAAATGTAGCTTATAGTACTTAAAAATCCAATATCAATAATATGGTAATTTCTAGAAAGAATGAGGTTGGTTATTTAGGTAACCACGTGCAATCCTGGCAAGAGCTGCAGGACTGGGAAGCAACCTTGGCATGACTTGACCAGGGGAGGAGCAACTGCTCTGAAGCTATGATAGACAGGCAGAGCGTTGCAAGTGAGTGCTGAGTGCTATAGGACAGTCTCCTGTCATTGGTGTCTGATGTGGGCAGGAGTGCTGAGGTCACAGAATCTTGGACTAAGATTCTGGAACTCCAAGAGGCAGTGACGTGGCAAAGCATTGTTTAGGGTATTGCTAGGTGACAAAGCCCTCTCAGATGAGTTGCTGAAACACAGAGGTGTCATGGTGGTAGGCTCTTGTGTTTCGGTGACCAGTTTGGAGAGATTTAGTTGACTTTAGGTCAAAGTTCTAGTGTTTGACAAAAAGAAGCAGCCAGGAGAAAATGGGAGGAGGAGGGGAGAAGGTGGTGTGGCCTGCTGGCCCTGACTAGGTCCTCCACATACAGGACCTCTACTACAAAGTCTACCTCTACTAACCTAACCCTAACCCTAACCCTTACCCTAAACATAACCCTAAACCTAACCTAACACTAACCCTATACCTGACCCTAACCCTAACCCAAATATTAAACCTAAACCTAACCCTAACCCAAACCCTAAGCCTGATCCCAACCATAAACCAAACCCTAACCCTAAACCTAACCCTAACCCTAACCCAAACATTAACCCTAAACCTAACCCTAATCGTAGCCCAAACCCTAACCCTAAACCTAACCCTAACACAAACCCAAACC
>JAJHUQ010000032.1:4407500-4427500 GCA_035773235.1 Eospalax fontanierii | reverse complement strand
AACCCTAACCCTAACCCTAACCCAAACACTAACTCTAACCCTAACCCTAAACCAAACCCAAACCCTAACCTAACCCTAACCCTAACAGTAACCCAAACCCTAACCCTAACCCTAACTCAAACCCTAACCCTAACCCTAACGAATACCCCAAACCAAACCCAAAACCAAACCGCAACCCTCACCCAAACCATGAACCTAATCGTAACACTAACCCTAACCCAAACCCTGAACGTAACCCTAACCCTAACCCTAACACAAACCCTAACCCTAACCCTAACCCTAACCCTAACCCTAACCCAAACCCAAACCCTAATCCTAACCCTAACCCTAACCCTAACAATAACATTCACCCTAACCCAAACAGAAACCCTAAACCTAACCCTATTCCTAATTCAAACTCTAACCCTAACCCTAACCCTAATTCTAACCCTAACCCTAACCCAAACTCTAACCGCAACCGTAACCCTAACCCTAACCCTAACCCTAAACCTAACACTAACCCAAACCCTAACCCTAACCCTAACCCTAACCCTAAACCTAAGCCTAACAATAAACCAAAACCTAACCCTAAACCTAACCGTAACCCTAACACTGAAGTTAAACATAACACTAACCCAAAGCCTAACCCTAAACGTAACCCTGACCCAAACCCTAACCCTATCCCAAACCCAATCACTAACCCTAAGACTAATCCTAACCCTAACCCTAACCCTAACACTAACCGAACCCATAAAACTAACCCTATCCCTAAACACAACCCTAACCCAAACCTTAACCCTAAACCTGAACCTAACATAACCCTAACCCTAACCCTAACCCTAAACCCGAACACTAAACCTTTACATAAACCTAACCCTAACCCTAATCCTAACACTAACCCTAACCCTAACTCTAATCCAAACAGACACCCTAACCCTATACATAACCATAAACCAAACCCAAAGCCTAACACTGAACTTAACACTAACCCTAACCCTAACCCAAACCCAAACGGTAACCCTAAACCTAAGCCTAACAATAACCCAAAACCTAACCCTAACCCTAACCGAAACCCTAACCCTACTCCTACCCCTAACCCAAACCCAACCACTAAACCTAACCTTAATCCTAACCCAAACCCAAACACTAAGCCTAATCCTAACCGTAACCCAAACCATAACCATAACAAGAATCCAAACTATAACACTATCCCTAAACCTAACCCTAACCCTAAACCTAACCCTAACCCAAACGCACACCCTAACCTAACCCTAACCCTAACCCTAACCCTAACACTCACCCTAACCCAAACAGAAACCCTAAACCTAACCCTAACCCTAACTCAAACCCTAACCCTTACCCTAACCCTAATTCTAAACCTAACCCTAACCATAACCCTAACCCAAACTCTAACCGCAAACGTAACAATAACCCTAACCCTAACCCTAAACCTAACACTAACCCAAACCCTAACCCTAACCCTAACCCTAAACCTAAGCCTAACAATAAACCAAACGCTAAGCCTAAACATAACCGTAACCCAAACACTAACGCTAAACCTAACCCTAACCCAAAGCCTAACCCTAAACCTAACCCTGACCCAAACCCTAACCCTATCCCAAACCCAATCACTAACCCTAAGACTAATCCTAACCCAAACCCAAAACCTAAGCCTAATCCTAACCCTAACCCAAACCCTAATCATAACCAGAATCCAAACTATAACACTATCCCTAAACCTAACCCTAACCCTAAACCTAATCCTAACCCAAATGCACACCTTAACCCTAACCCTAATCTAAACCCTAACCCTATCACAAACCCTAACCCTAACCCTAACCCAAACCCTAAAACTAACCCAAACCCTAACCCAAACCCTAACACTAATCCTAAACCTAACCCAAACCCAAACCCTAACCCTAACCCTACCCCTAACCCTAACACTCACCCTAACACAAACGGAAACCCTAAACCTAACCCTAACCCTAACTCACACCATAACCCTAACCCAAACCCTAACCCTAACCCTAATCCTAACCCTAACCCTAACCCAAACCATAACCCTAATCCTAATCGTATCCCTAACCCTAAACCTAACCCTAACCCAAACGCACACCCTAACCCTAACCCTAACCCTAACCCTAACCCTAACCCTAACACAAACCCTAACCCTAACCCTAACCCTAACCCTAACCCAAACCCTAACACTAACTAAAACCCTAACCCAAACCCTAACTCTAACCCTAACCCTAACCCAAATCCAAACCCTAACCCTAACCCTAACCCTAACCCAAACCCTAACCCTAACCCTAACCCTAACCCTAACCCAAAACCAAACCCTAACCCTAACCCTAACCCTAACCCTAATCCTAACGCAAACCAAACGCTAACACTAACCCTAACCCTAAACCTAACCCTAATCCAAACCCAAAACCTAACCCTAAACATAACTCTAACCATAACCAGAACACAAACCATAGCTCTATCCCTAAACCTAACCCTAACCCTAAACCTAACCCTAACCCAAACGCACACCCTAACCCTAACACTAACCCTAACCCTAACCATAACCCAAACCCTAACCCTAACCTTAAACTAAACTTAACCCTAACCCAAACGCTAACCCCAACCAAAACCCTAATCCTAAACCTAACCTTAACCCAAATCCTAAACTTATCGCAAACCCTCACCCTAAACCTAACCTAAAACCTAACCCTAACCCTAACACTAACCCTAACCCAAACCCAAACCCTAATCCTAACACTAACACTAACCTTAACTCTAACCCTAACCCTAACACTCACCCTAACCCAAAAGGAAACCCTAAAACTAACCCTAACCCTAACTCACAACATAACCCTAACCCTAACCCTAACCCTAACCCTAATCCTAACCCTAACCCTAACCCAAACCATAACCCTAATCCTAATCGTATCCCTAACCCTAAACCTAACCCTAACCCAAACACTAACCCTAACCCTAACCCTAAACCTAACCCTAACCCTAATTCTAACCCTAACCCTAACCCTAACCATAACCATAAACCATACCCTAATCCGAGGGTAGCCTTGAACTGATAATCCTCCTGCCTCACCCCTAAGAGTTGAGTTTTTTTTTTAAGAGCAAAGATTGGATTCAGCAACAATGAAAATGAAAATATTTTCCCTCATAGAAAACGATGTCCAAAGTAGTTTTCTGATTCAAATGTAGCTTATAGTACTTAAAAATCCAATATCAATAATATGGTAATTTCTAGAAAGAATGAGGTTGGTTATTTAGGTAACCACGTGCAATCCTGGCAAGAGCTGCAGGACTGGGAAGCAACCTTGGCATGACTTGACCAGGGGAGGAGCAACTGCTCTGAAGCTATGATAGACAGGCAGAGCGTTGCAAGTGAATGCTGAGTGCTATTGGACAGTCTCCTGTCATTGGTGTCTGATGTGGGCAGGAGTGCTGAGGTCACAGAATCTTGGACTAAGATTCTGGAACTCCAAGAGGCAGTGACGTGGCAAAGCATTGTTTAGGGTATTGCTAGGTGACAAAGCCCTCTCAGATGAGTTGCTGAAACACAGAGGTGTCATGGTGGTAGGCTCTTGTGTTTCGGTGACCAGTTTGGAGAGATTTAGTTGACTTTAGGTCAAAGTTCTAGTGTTTGACAAAAAGAAGCAGCCAGGAGAAAATGGGAGGAGGAGGGGAGAAGGTGGTGTGGCCTGCTGGCCCTGACTAGGTCCTCCACATACAGGACCTCTACTACAAAGTCTACCTCTACTAACCTAACCCTAACCCTAACCCATACCCTAAACATAACCCTAAACCTAACCTAACACTAACCCTATACCTGACTCTAAGCCTATACCAAATATTAATCCTACACCTATCGCTAACCCACACCTTAAGCATGATCTCAACCATAAACCAAACCCTAAGCCTAAACCTAACCCTAAGCCTAACCCAAACATTAACCCTAAACCTAACCCTAATCCTAGCCCAAACCCTAACCCTAAACCTAACCCTAACACAAACCCAAACCCTAACCCAGCCCTAAACCTAACCCAAACTCTAACTGTAACCCTAACCCTAACCCTAACACTAAACGTAACACTAAACCAAACCCAAACCCTATACCTTACCCTAACCATAACCCAAACATTAACCCTAAACCTAACCCTAACCAAACCCTAACCCTAAACCTAAACCTAACCCAAACCCTAACCATAACCATAATCCTAACCCTAACCCAAACACTAACCCTAAAGCTAACCCAAACAATTACCCTAAACCTAACCCTAACCCTAACCCAAACCCTAACCCTAAACCTAACCCTAGCCCAAACCCTAACCCTAAACCTAACCCTAACACAAACCCTAACCCTATCCCAAACACAAACACTAACCCTAAGCCTAATCCTAACCCTAACCCTAACCCTAACCCTAACGGAACCCATAAACATAACCCTATCCCTAAACACAAACCTAACCCAAACCTTAACCCTAAACCTGACCCTAACCCTAACCCTAAAACTGAACACTAAACCTGAACATAAACCTAAACCAAACCCTAACCCTAACACTAACCCTAACCCTAACTCTAATCCAAACCCAAACACTAACCCTATACCTAACCCTAAACCAAACCCAAACCCTAACACTGAACTTAACACTCACCCTTATCCTAACACAAACCCAAACCCTAACCCTAACCCTATCCTTAACAATAACCCAAACCCTAACACTAAATATAACCCAAACCCTAACCCTGACCCTAACCCTAAACCAAACACAAACCCTAACACTAAACCTAACCCTAACCCTAACACTCACCCTAACCCAAACGGAAACCCTAAACCTAACCCTAACCCTAACTCAAACCCTAACCCTAACCCTAACTCTAATCCAAACCCTAAACCTAACCCTAATCCTAATCCTAATCGTAACCCTAAAACTAAACCTAACCCTAACCCAAACACTAACCCTAACCCTAACCCTAAACCTAACCCTAACCCTAATTCTAACCCTAACCCTAACCATAACCATAACCATAAACCATACCCTAATCCGAGGGTAGCCTAGAACTGATAATCCTCCTGCCTCACCCCCAAGAGTTGAGTTGTACTTTTTTAAGAGCAAAGATTGGGTTCAGCAACAATGAAAAAGGAAAATATTTTCCCTCATAGAAAACGATGTCCAAAGTAGTTTTCTGATTCAAATGTAGCTTATAGTAATTAAGAATCCAATATCAATAATATGGTAATTTCTAGAAAGAATGAGGTTGGTTATTTATGTAACCACGTGCAATCCTGGCAAGAGCTGCAGGACTGGGAAGCAACCTTGGCATGACTTGACCAGGGGAGGCGCACCTGCTCTGAAGCTATGATAGACAGGCAGACCTTGCAAGTGAGTGCTGAGTGCTATTGGACAGTCTCCTGTCATTGGTGTCTGATGTGGGCAGGAGTGCTGAGGTCACAGAATCTTGGACTAAGATTCTGGAACTCCAAGAGGCAGTGACCAGGCAAACATTGTTTAGGGTGTTGCTAGGTGACAAAGCCCTCTCACATAAGTTGCTGAAACACAGAGGTTTCTCGGTGGTAGGCTCTTGTGTTTGGGTGACCAGTTTGGAGAGATTTAGTTGACTTTAGGTCAAAAATCTCGTGTTTGACAAAAAGAAGCAGCCAGGAGATGTGGGAGGAGGAGGGGAGAAGGTGGTGTGGCCTGCTGGCCATGCCCAGGCCCTCCACATACAGGACCTCTACTACTAACCCTAATTGCCTACCTCTACTAACCCTAACGCTAACCCTAACCCTAACCCTAACCCTAATCCTAAACCTAACCTAACACTAACCCTATACCTAACCCTAAGCCTAACGCAAACATTAAACCTAAACCTAAACCTAACCCTAACCCTAAGACTAAACCTAACCATAACCCAAACATTAACCCTAAACCTAACACTAACCCTAGCCCAAACCCTAACCATAAACGTAACACTAACACAAACCCTAACCCTAACCCTAACCCAAAACCAAACCCTAACCCTAACCCTAACCCTAACCCTAACCCAAATATTAACACTAAACCTAACCCCAACCTAAACCCTAACCCTAAACCTAACACTAACCCAAACCCTAACCATAACCATAATCCTAACCCTAACCCAAACCCTAACCCTAAAGCTAACCCAAACAATTACCCTAAACCTAACCCTAACCCTAACCCAAACCCTAACCCTAAACCTAACCCTAGCCCAAACCCTAACCCTAAACCTAACCCTAACACAAACCCTAACCCTATCCCAAACACAAACACAACCCCTAAGCCTAATCCTAACCCTAACCCTAACCCTAACCCTAACGGAACCCATAAACATAACCCTATCCCTAAACACAAACCTAACCCAACCCTTAACCCTAACCCTGACCCTAACCCTAACCCTAAAACTGAACACTAAACCTGAACATAAACCTAAACCAAACCCTAACCCTAACACTAACCCTAACCCTAACCATAACCATAACCATAAACCATACCCTAATCCGAGGGTAGCCTAGAACTGATAATCCTCCTGCCTCACCCCCAAGAGTTGAGTTGTACTTTTTTAAGAGCAAAGATTGGGTTCAGCAACAATGAAAAAGGAAAATATTTTCCCTCATAGAAAACGATGTCCAAAGTAGTTTTCTGATTCAAATGTAGCTTATAGTAATTAAGAATCCAATATCAATAATATGGTAATTTCTAGAAAGAATGAGGTTGGTTATTTATGTAACCACGTGCAATCCTGGCAAGAGCTGCAGGACTGGGAAGCAACCTTGGCATGACTTGACCAGGGGAGGCGCACCTGCTCTGAAGCTATGATAGACAGGCAGACCTTGCAAGTGAGTGCTGAGTGCTATTGGACAGTCTCCTGTCATTGGTGTCTGATGTGGGCAGGAGTGCTGAGGTCACAGAATCTTGGACTAAGATTCTGGAACTCCAAGAGGCAGTGACCAGGCAAACATTGTTTAGGGTGTTGCTAGGTGACAAAGCCCTCTCACATAAGTTGCTGAAACACAGAGGTTTCTCGGTGGTAGGCTCTTGTGTTTGGGTGACCAGTTTGGAGAGATTTAGTTGACTTTAGGTCAAAAATCTCGTGTTTGACAAAAAGAAGCAGCCAGGAGATGTGGGAGGAGGAGGGGAGAAGGTGGTGTGGCCTGCTGGCCATGCCCAGGCCCTCCACATACAGGACCTCTACTACTAACCCTAATTGCCTACCTCTACTAACCCTAACGCTAACCCTAACCCTAACCCTAACCCTAATCCTAAACCTAACCTAACACTAACCCTATACCTAACCCTAAGCCTAACGCAAACATTAAACCTAAAACTAAACCTAACCCTAACCCTAAGACTAAACCTAACCATAACTCAAACATTAACCCTAAACCTAACACTAACCCTAGCCCAAACCCTAACCATAAACGTAACACTAACACAAACCCTAACCCTAACCCTAACCCAAAACCAAACCCTAACCCTAACCCTAACCCTAACCCTAACCCAAATATTAACACTAAACCTAACCCTAACCTAAACCCTAACCCTAAACCTAACACTAACCCAAACCCTAACCATAACCATAATCCTAACCCTAACCCAAACCCTAACCCTAAAGCTAACCCAAACAATTACCCTAAACCTAACCCTAACCCTAACCCAAACCCTAACCCTAAACCTAACCCTAGCCCAAACCCTAACCCTAAACCTACCCCTAACACAAACCCTAACCCTATCCCAATCACAAACACTAACCCTAAGCCTAATCCTAACCCTAACCCTACCCCTAACCCTAACGGAACCCATAAACATAACCCTATCCCTAAACACAAACCTAACCCAAACCTTAACCCTAAACCTGACCCTAACCCTAACCCTAAAACTGAACACTAAACCTGAACATAAACCTAAACCAAACCCTAACCCTAACACTAACCCTAACCCTAACTCTAATCCAAACCCAAACACTAACCCTATACCTAACCCTAAACCAAACCCAAACCCTAACACTGAACTTAACACTCACCCTTATCCTAACACAAACCCAAACCCTAACCCTAACCCTATCCTTAACAATAACCCAAACCCTAACACTAAATCTAACCCAAACCCTAACCCTGACCCTAACCCTAAACCAAACACAAACCCTAACACTAAACCTAACCCTAACCCTTAAACTCATCCTAACCCAAACGGAAACCCTAAACCTAACCCTTACCCTAACTCAAACCCTAACCCTAACCCTATCCTGTTCCAAACCCTATACCTAACCCTAATCCTAATCCTAATCGTAACCCTAAAACTAAACCTAACCCTAACCCAAACACTAACTCTAACCCTAACCCTAAAACTAACCCTAACCCTAATTCTAATCCTAACCCTAACCCTAACCATAACCATAACCCATACCCTAATCCCAGGGTAGCCTTGAACTGATAATCCTTCTGCCTCACCCCAAGAATTGAGTTGTACTTTTTTAAGAGCAAAGATTGGATTCAGCAACAATGAAAAAGGACCTCTACTACTAACCCTAATTGCCTACCTCTACTAACCCTAACGCTAACCCTAACCCTAACCCTAATCCTAAACCTAACCTAACAGTAACCCTATACTTAACTCTAACCCTAACCCTAACCTAATCCTAAACCTAACCTTAACCCAAATCCTAAACTTATCGAAAACCCTCACCCTAAACCTAACCTAAACCCTAACCCTAACCCTAACCCTAACCCTAACACTAACCCTAACCCAAACCCAAACCCTAATCCTAACACTAAACCTAACCCTAACACTCACACTCACCCTAACCCAAAGAGAAACCCTAAACCTAACCCTAAACCTAACTCACAACCTAACCCTAACCCTAACCCTAATCCTAACCCTAACCCTAACCCAAACCATAACCCTAATCCTAATCGTATCCCTAACCCTAAACCTAACCCTAACCCAAACACTAACCCTAACCCTAACCCTAAACCTAACCCTAACCCTAATTCTAACCCTAACCCTAACCATAACCATAACCATAAACCATACCCTAATCCGAGGGTAGCCTAGAACTGATAATCCTCCTGCCTCACCCCCAAGAGTTGAGTTGTACTTTTTTAAGAGCAAAGATTGGGTTCAGCAACAATGAAAAAGGAAAATATTTTCCCTCATAGAAAACGATGTCCAAAGTAGTTTTCTGATTCAAATGTAGCTTATAGTAATTAAGAATCCAATATCAATAATATGGTAATTTCTAGAAAGAATGAGGTTGGTTATTTATATAACCACGTGCAATCCTGGCAAGAGCTGCAGGACTGGGAAGCAACCTTGGCATGACTTGACCAGGGGAGGCGCACCTGCTCTGAAGCTATGATAGACAGGCAGAGCTCTGCAAGTGAGTACTGAGTGCTACTGGTAAGTCTCCTGTCATTGGTGTCTGATGTGGGCAGGAGTGCTGAGGTCACAGAATCTTGGACTAAGATTCTGGAACTCCAAGAGGCAGTGACCAGGCAAACATTGTTTAGGGTGTTGCTAGGTGACAAAGCTCTCTCAGATGAGTTGCTGAAACACAGAGGTTTCTTGGTGGTATTCTCTTGTGTTTGGGTGACCAGTTTGGGGAGATTTAGTTGACTTTAGGTCAAAAATCTAGTGTTTGACAAAAAGAAGCAGCCAGGAGAAGTGGGAGGAGGAGGGGAGAAGGTGGTGTGGCCTGCTGGCCATGCCCAGGCCCTCCACATACAGGACCTTTACTACTAACCCTAATTGCCTACCTCTACTAACCCTAACGCTAACCCTATACCCTAACCCTAACCCTAATTCTAAACCTAACCTAACACTAACCCTATACCTAACCCTAAGCCTAACGCAAACATTAAACCTAAACCTAAACCTAACCCTAACCCTAAGACTAAACCTAACCATAACCCAAACATTAACCCTAAACCTAACACTAACCCTAGCCCAAACCCTAACCATAAACGTAACACTAACACAAACCCTAACCCTAACCCTAACCCAAAACCAAACCCTAACCCTAACCCTAACCCTAACCCTAACCCAAATATTAACACTAAACCTAACCCTAACCTAAACCCTAACCCTAAACCTAACACTAACCCAAAACCTAACCATAACCATAATCCTAACCCTAACCCAAACCCTAACCCTAAAGCTAACCCAAACAATTACCCTAAACCTAACCCTAACCCTAACCCAAACCCTAACCCTAAACCTAACCCTAGCCCAAACCCTAACCCTAACACAAACCCTAACCCTATCCCAAACACAAACACTAACCCTAAGCCTAATCCTAACCCTAACCCTAACCCTAACCCTAACGGAACCCATAAACATAACCCTATCCCTAAACACAAACCTAACCCAAACCTTAACCCTAAACCTGACCCTAACCCTAACCCTAAAACTGAACACTAAACCTGAACATAAACCTAAACCAAACCCTAACCCTAACACTAACCCTAACCCTAACTCTATTCCAAACCCAAACATTAAACCTATACCTAACCCTAAACCAAACCCAAACCCTAACACTGAACTTAACACTAACCCTAATCCTAACACAAACCCAAACCCTAACCCTAACCCTATCCTTAACAATAACCCAAACCCTAACACTAAATCTAACCCAAACCCTAACCCTGACCCTAACCCTAAACCAAACACAAACCCTAACCCTAACCCTAACCCTAATCCTAACCCAAAACCAAACCCTAACCCTAACCCTAACCCTAAACCAAACCCTAACCATAACAAGAATTCAAACCATAACACTATCCCTAGACCTAACCCTTAGCATAAACCTAAGCCTAAATCAAATGCACACCCTAACCCTAACCCTAACCCAAACCCTGACAATGACCCCAACCCTAACCTAAACCCTAACCCTAACCCTAACCCAAACCCTAACTCTAACCCTAACCCTAAACCAAACCCAAACCCTAACCTAACCCTAACCCTAACAGTAACCCAAACCCTATCCCTAACCCTAACTCAAACCCTAACCCTAACCGTAACGAATACCCCAACCCAAACCCAAAACCAAACCGTAACCCTCACCCAAACCATGAACCTAATCGTAACACTAACCCTAACCCAAGCCCTGAACGTAAACCTAACCCTAACCCTAACACAAACCCTAACCCTAACCCTAACCCTAACCCTAACCCAAACCCAAACCCTAATCCTAACCCTAACCCTAACCCTAACAATAACATTCACCCTAACCCAAACGGAAACCCTAAACCTAACCCTAATCCTAACTCAAACTCTAACCCTAACCCTAAACCTAATTCTAACCCTAACCCTAACCCAAACTCTAACCGCAACCGTAACCCTAACCCTAAACCTAACACTAACCCAAACCCTAACCCTAACCCTAACCCTAACCCTAAACCTAAGCCTAACAATAAACCAAAACCTAACCCTAAACCTAACCGTAACCCAAACACTAACGTTAAACCTAACACTAACCCAAAGCCTAACCCTAAACGTAACCCTGACCAAAACCCTAACCCTATCCCAAACTCAATCACTAACCCTAAGACTAATCCTAACCCTAACCCTAACCCTAACACTAACCGAACCCATAAACCTAACCCTATCCCTAAACACAACCCTAACCCAAACCTTAACCCTAAACCTGAACCTAACATAACCCTAACCCTAACCCTAACCCTAAACCCGAACACTAAACCTTTACATAAACCTAACCCTAACCCTGACCCTAACACTAACCCTAACCCTAACTCTAATCCAAACAGACACCCTAACCCTATACATAACCATAAACCAAACCCAAAGCCTAACACTGAAATTAACACTAACCCTAACCCTAACCCAAACCCAAACCGTAACCCTAAACCTAAGCCTAACAATAACCCAAAACCTAACCCTAACCCTAACCGAAATCCTAACCCTAACCCTAACCCTAACCCAAACCCAAACACTAAACCTAACCCTAATCCTAACCCAAACCCAAACCCTAAGCCTAATCCTAACCCTAACCCAAACCATAACCATAACCAGAATGCAAACTATAACACTATCCCTAAACCTAACCCTAACCCTAAACCTAACCCTAACCCAAACACGCACCCTAACCTAACCCTAACCCTAACCCTAATTCTAAACCTAACCCTAACCATAACCCTAACCCAAACTCTAACCTCAAACGTAACAATAACCCTAACCCTAACCCTAAACCTAACACTAACCCAAACCCTAACCCTAACCCTAACCCTAACCCTAAACCTAAGCCTAACAATAAACCAAACCCTAAGCCTAAACCTAACCGTAACCCAAACACTAACGCTAAACCTAACCCTAACCCAAAGCCTAACCCTAAACCTAACCCTGACCCAAACCAAAACCCTATCCCAAACCCAATCACTAACCCTAAGACTAATCCTAACCCAAACCCAAAACCTAAGCCTAATCCTAACCCTAACCCAAACCCTAATCATAACCAGAATCCAAACTATAACACTATCCCTAAACCTAACCCTAACCCTAAACCTAATCCTAACATAAACGCACACCCTAACCCTAACCCTAACCCTAACCCTAACCCTAACCCTAACACAAACCCTAACCCTAACCCTAACCCAAACCCTAAAACTAACCCAAACCCTTAACCAAACCCTAACTCTAACCCTAACCCTAACCCAAACCCAAACCCTAACCCTAACCCTACCCCTAACCCTAACACTCATCCTAACCCAAACGGAAACCCTAAACCTAACCCTAACCCTAACTCACACCATAACCCTAACCCAAACCCTAACCCTAACGCTAATCCTAACCCTAACCCTAACCCAAACCATAACGCTAATCCTAATCGTATCCCTAACCCTAAACCTAACCCTAACCCAAACGCACACCCTAACCCTAACCCTAACCCTAACCCTAAACCTAACACAAATCCTAACCCTAACCCTAACCCTAACCCTAACCCAAACCCTAACACTAACTAAAACCCTAACCCAAACCCTAACTCTAACCCTAACCCTAACCCAAACCCAAACCCTAACCCTAACCCTAACCCTAACCCTAACCCAAACCCTAACTCTAACCCTAACCCTAACCCAAAACCAAACCCTAACCCTAACCCTAACCCTAACCCTAACCCTAACCCAAATATTAACACTAAACCTAACCCTAACCTAAACCCTAACCCTAAACCTAACATTAACCCAAACCCTAACCATAACCATAATCCTAACCCTAACCCAAACCCTAACCCTAAAGCTAACCCAAACATTTACCCTAAACCTAACCCTAACCCTAACCCAAACCCTAACCCTAAACCTAACCCTAGCCCAAACCCTAACCCTAAACCTAACCCTAACACAAACCCTAACCCTATCCCAAACACAAACACTAACCCTAAGCCTAATCCTAACCCTAACCCTAACCCTAACCCTAACGGAACCCATAAACATAACCCTATCCCTAAACACAAAGCTAACCCAAACCTTAACCCTAAACCTGACCCTAACCCTAACCCTAAAACTGAACACTAAACCTGAACATAAACCTAAACCAAACCCTAACCCTAACACTAACCCTAACCCTAACTCTAATCCAAACCCAAACACTAACCCTATACCTAACCCTAAACCAAACCCAAACCCTAACACTGAACTTAACACTAACCCTAATCCTAACAGAAACCCAAACCCTAACCCTAACCCTATCCTTAACAATAACCCAAACCCTAACATTAAATCTAACCCAAAACCTAACCCTGTCCCTAACCCTAAACCAAACACAAACCCTAACCCTAACCCTAACCCTAATCCAAACCCAAAACCAAACCCTAACCCTAACCTTAACCCTAAACCAAACCCTAACCATAACAAGAATCCAAACCATAACACTATCCCTAAACCTAACCCTAACCATAAACCTAAACCTAAATCAAATGCACACCCTAACCCTAACCCTAACCCTAACCCTAACCCAAACCCTGACAATAACCCCAACCCTAACCTAAACCCTAACCCTAACCCTAACCCAAACCCTAACTCTAACCCTAACCCTAAACCAAACCCAAACCCTAACCTAACCCTAACCCTAACCCTAACTCAAACCCTAACCCTAACCCTAACGAATACCCCAACCCAAACCCAAAACCAAACCGTAACCCTCACCCAAACCATGAACCTAAACGTTACACTAACCCTAACCCAAACCCTGAACGTAAACCTAACCCTAACCCTAACACAAACCCTAACCCTAACCCTAACCCTAACCCTAACCCTAACCCTAACCCAAACCCAAACCCTAATCCTAACCCTAACCCTAACCCTAACAATAACATTCACCCTAACCCAAACGGAAACCCTAAACCTAACCCTAATCCTAACTCAAACTCTAACCCTAACCCTAAACCTAATTCTAACCCTAACCCTAACCCAAACTCTAACCGCAACCGTAACCCTAACCCTAACCCTAAACCTAACACTAATCCAAACCCTAACCCTAACCCTAACCCTAACCCTAACCCTAAACCTAAGCCTAACAATAAACCAAAACCTAACCCTAAACCTAACCGTAACCCAAACACTAACGTTAAACCTAACACTAACCCAAAGCCTAACCCTAAACGTAACCCTGACCCAAACCCTAACCCTATCCCAAACTAAATCAGTAACCCTAAGACTAATCCTAACCCTAACCCTAACCCTAACACTAACCGAACCCATAAACCTAACCCTATCCCTAAACACAACCCTAACCCAAACCTTAACCCTAAACCTGAACCTAACATAACCCTAACCCTAACCCTAACCCTAAAACCGAACACTAAACCTTTACATAAACCTAACCCTAACCCTAACCCTAACACTAACCCTAACCCTAACTCTAATCCAAACAGACACCCTAACCCTATACATAACCATAAACCAAACCCAAAGCCTAACACTGAAATTAACACTAACCCTAACCCTAACCCAAACCCAAACCGTAACCCTAAACCTAAGCCTAACAATAACCCAAAACCTAACCCTAACCCTAACCGAAATCCTAACCCTAACCCTAACCAAACCGTAACCCTCACCCAAACCATGAACCTAATCGTAACACTAACCCTAACCCAAACCCTGAACGTAAACCTAACCCTAACCCTAACACAAACCCTAACCCTAACCCTAACCCTAACCCTAACCCTAACCCTAACCCAAACCCAAACCCTAATCCTAACCCTAACCCTAACCCTAACAATAACATTCACCCTAACCCAAACGGAAACCCTAAACCTAACCCTAATCCTAACTCAAACTCTAACCCTAACCCTAAACCTAATTCTAACCCTAACCCTAACTCAAACTCTAACCGCAACCGTAACCCTAACCCTAAACCTAACACTAACCCAAACCCTAACCCTAAGCCTAAGCCTAACCCTAACCCTAAACCTAAGCCTAACAATAAACCAAAACCTAACCCTAAACCTAACCGTAACCCAAACACTAACGTTAAACCTAACACTAACCCAAAGCCTAACCCTAAACGTAACCCTGACCCAAACCCTAACCCTATCCCAAACTCAATCACTAACCCTAAGACTAATCCTAACCCTAACCCTAACCCTAACACTAACCGAACCCATAAACCTAACCCTATCCCTAAACACAACCCTAACCCAAACCTTAACCCTAAACCTGAACCTAACATAACCCTAACCCTAACCCTAACCCTAAACCCGAACACTAAACCTTTACATAAACCTAACCCTAACCCTAACCCTAACACTAACCCTAACCCTAACTCTAATCCAAACAGACACCCTAACCCTATAAATAACCATAAACCAAACCCAAAGCCTAACACTGAAATTAACACTAACCCTAACCCTAACCCAAACCCAAACCGTAACCCTAAACCTAAGCCTAACAATAACCCAAAACCTAACCCTAACCCTAACCGAAATCCTAACCCTAACCGTAACCCTAACCCAAACCCAAACACTAAACCTAACCCTAATCCTAACCCAAACCCAAACCCTAAGCCTAATCCTAACCCTAACCCAAACCATAACCATAACCAGAATCCAAACTATAACACTATCCCTAAACCTAACACTAACCCTAAACCTAACCCTAACCCAAACACGCACACTAACCTAACCCTAACCCTAACCCTAATTCTAAACCTAACCCTAACCATAACCCTAACCCAAACTCTAACCTCAAATGTAACAATAACCCTAACCCTAACCCTAAACCTAACACTAACCCAAACCCTAACCCTAACCCTAAACCTAAGCCTAACAATAAACCAAACGCTAAGCCTAAACCTAACCGTAACCCAAACACTAACGCTAAACCTAACCCTAACTCAAAGCCTAACCCTAAACCTAACCCTGACCCACACCAAAACCCTATCCCAAACCCAATCACTAACCCTAAGACTAATCCTAACCCAAACCCAAAACCTAAGCCTAATCCTAACCCTAACCCAAACCCTAATCATAACCAGAATCCAAACTATAACACTATCCCTAAACCTAACCCTAACCCTAAACCTAATCCTAAACCAAACGCACACCCTAACCCTGACCCTAACCCTAACCCTAACCCTAACACAAACCCTAACCCTAACCCTAACCCAAAACCTAAAATTAACCCCAACCCTAACCCAAACCCTAACTCTAACCCTAACCCTAACCCTAACCCAAAACCTAACACAAACCCTAATCCTAACCCTAACCCTAAGCCTAACCCAAACCCTAACACTAACTAAAACCCTAACCCAAACCCTAACTCTAACTTAACCCTAACCCAAACCCAAACCCTAACCCTAACCCCAACCCTAACCTAAACCCTAACCCTAACCCTAACCCAAACCCTAACTCTAACCCTAACCCTAAACCAAACCCAAACCCTAACCTAACCCTAACCCTAACAGTAACCCAAACCCTAACCCTAACCCTAACTCAAACCCTAACCCTAACCCTAACGAATACCCCAACCCAAACCCAAAACCAAACCGTAACCCTCACCCAAACCATGAACCTAATCGTAACACTAACCCTAACCCAAACCCTGAACGTAAACCTAACCCTAACCCTAACACAAACCCTATCCCTATCCCTAACCCTAACCCTAACCCAAACCCAAACCCTAATCCTAACCCTAACCCTAACCCTAACAATAACATTCACCCTAACCCAAACGGAAACCCTAAACCTAACCCTAATCCTAACTCAAACTCTAACCCTAACCCTAAACCTAATTCTAACCCTAACCCTAACCCAAACTCTAACCGCAACCGTAACCCTAACCCTAAACCTAACACTAACCCAAACCCTAACCCTAACCCTAACCCTAACCCTAAACCTAAGCCTAACAATAAACCAAAACCTAACCCTAAACCTAACCGTAACCCAAACACTAACGTTAAACCTAACACTAACACGAAGCCTAACCCTAAACGTAACCCTGACCCAAACCCTAACCCTATCCCAAACTCAATCACTAACCCTAAGACTAATCCTAACCCTAACCCTAACCCTAACACTAACCGAACCCATAAATCTAACCCTATTCCTAAACACAACCCTAACCCAAACCTTAACCCTAAACCTGAACCTAACATAACCCTAACCCTAACCCTAACCCTAAACCCGAACACTAAACCTTTACATAAACCTAACCCTAACCCTAACCCTAACACTAACCCTAACCCTAACTCTAATCCAAACAGACACCCTAACCCTATACATAACCATAAACCAAACCCAAAGCTAACACTGAAATTAACACTAACCCTAACCCTAACCCAAACCCAAACCGTAACCCTAAACCTAAGCCTAACAATAACCCAAAACCTAACCCTAACCCTCACCGAAATCCTAACCCTAACCCTAATCCTAACCCAAACCCAAACACTAAACCTAACCCTAATCCTAACCCAAACCCAAACCCTAAGCCTAATCCTAACCCTAACCCAAACCATAACCATAACCAGAATCCAAACTATAACACTATCGCTAAACGTAACCCTAACCCTAAACCTAACCCTAACCCAAACACGCACCCTAACCTAACCCTAAACCTAACCCTAATTCTAAACCTAACCCTAACCATAAACCTAACCCAAACTCTAACCTCAAACGTAACAATAACCCTAACCCTAACCCTAAACCTAACACTAACCCAAACCCTAACCCTAACCCTAACCCTAACCCTAACCCTAAACCAAAGCCTAACAATAAACCAAACCCTAAGCCTAAACCTAACCGTAACCCAAACACTAACGCTAAACCTAACCCTAACCCAAAGCCTAACCCTAAACCTAACCCTGACCCAAACCAAAACCCTATCCCAAACCCAATCACTAAACTTAAGACTAATCCTAACCCAAACTCAAAACCTAAGCCTAATCCTAACCCTAACCCAAACCCTAATCATAACCAGAATCCAAACTATAACACTATCCCTAAACCTAAGCCTAAACCTAAACCTAATCCTAACGCAAACGCACACCCTAACCCTAACCCTAACCCTAACCCTAACACAAACCCTAACCCTAACCCTAACCCAAACCCTAAAACTAACCCAAACCCTAACCCAAACCCTAACTCTAACCCTAACCCTAACCCAAACCCAAACCCTAACCCTAACCCTACCCCTAACCCTAACACTCATCCTAACCCAAACGGAAACCCTAAACCTAACCCTAACCCTAACTCACACCATAATCCTAACCCAAACCCTAACCCTAACCCTAATCCTAACCCTAACCCTAACCCAAACCATAACCCTAATCCTAATCGTATCCCTAACCCTAAACCTAACCCTAACCCAAACGCACACCCTAACCCTCACCCTAACCCTAACTCTAAACCTAACACAAACCCTAACCCTAACCCTAACCCTAAGCCTAACCCAAACCCTAACACTAACTAAAACCCTAACCCAAACCCTAACTCTAACCCTAACCCTAACCCAAACCCAAACCCTAACCCTAACCCTAACCCTAACCCAAACCCTAACCCTAACCCTAAGCCTAACCCAAAACCAAACCCTAACCCTAACCCTAACCCTAACCCTAATCCTAACGCAAACCAAACCCTAACACTAACCCTAACCCTAAACCTAACCCTCATCCAAACCCAAAACCTAACCCTAAACCTAACCCTAACCATAACCAGAACACAAACCATAACTCTATCCCTAAACCTAACCCTAACCCTAAACCTAACCCTAACCCAAAGGCACACCCTAACCCTAACATTAACCCTAACATTAACCATAACCCAAACCCTAACCCTAACCTTAAACTAAACTTAACCCTAACCCATACGCTAACCCTAACCAAAACCCTAATCCTAAACCTAACCTTAACCCAAATCCTAAACTTATCGCAAACCCACACCCTGAACCTAATCTAAAACCTAACCCTAACCCTAACACTAACCCTAACCCAAACCCAAACCCTAATCCTAACACTAACACTAACCCTAACCCTAACCCTAACCCTAACACTCACCCTAACCCAAAAGGAAACCCTAAACCTAACCCTAACCCTAACTCACAACATAACCCTAACCCTAACCCTAACCCTCATCCTAACCCTAACCCTAACCCAAACCATAACCCTAATCCTAATCGTATCCCTAACCCTAAACCTAACCCTAACCCAAACACTAACCCTAACCCTAACCCTAAACCTAACCCTAACCCTGATTCTAACCCTAAACCTAACCCTAACCATAACCATAAACCATACCCTAATCCGAGGGTAGCCTTGAACTGATAATCCTCCTGCCTCACCCCCAAGAGTTGAGTTTTTTTTTTAAGAGCAAAGATTGGATTCAGCAACAATGAAAATGAAAATATTTTCCCTCATAGAAAACGATGTCCAAAGTAGTTTTCTGATTCAAATGTAGCTTATAGTACTTAAAAATCCAATATCAATAATATGGTAATTTCTAGAAAGAATGAGGTTGGTTATTTAGGTAACCACGTGCAATCCTGGCAA
>JAJHUQ010000032.1:4382500-4397500 GCA_035773235.1 Eospalax fontanierii | reverse complement strand
ACCTAAACCTAAACGTAACCAAAACCCTAACCATAACCATAACGCTAACCCTAACCCAAACACTAACCCTAAAGCTAACCCAAACATTAACCCTAAACCTAACCCTAACCCAAACTCTAACCCTAAACCTAACCCTAACCCTAACCCTAATCGTAACCCAAACCCTAACCCTAACCCTAACCCCAATCCTTACCCAAACCCAAACCCTAAACCTAACCCTAAACCTAACTCTAACCCAAACCCAAACCCTAACCCTAACCCTAACCCTAACCTTAACCCCAACCCAAACCCTAACCCTAACCCTAACCCAAACCATAACTCTATCCCTAAACCTAACCCTAACCCTAAACCTAACCCTAAACCAAACGCACACCCTAACCCTAACCCTAACCCAAACCCTATATCTAACCCTAACTCTAACCCAAACATTAACCCTAAATCTAACCCTAACCCAAACCCAAACCCTAACCCTAACCATAACCCTAACCCAAACTCTATCGGTAACTCTAACCCTAACACTAACCCTAACCCTAAACCAAACCCTAACCCGAACCATAACCCAAACATTAACCCTAAACCTAACCCTAACCCTAACCCAAACCCTAACCCTAAACCTAACCCTAGCCCAAACCCTAACCCTAAACCTAACCCTAACACAAACCCTAACCCTAACCCAAACCCAAACCTAATCCATAACCCTAAACCTAACCCTAACCCAAACTCTAACCGTAACCCTAACCCTAACCCTAACCCTAACCTTAGCCCTAACACTAACCCTAAACCTAACACTAACCCAAACCCTAACCCTAACCCTAACCCTAACCCTAACCCAAACATTAAACCTAAAGCTAACCCTAAACCAAACCCTAACAAAAAACCTAACCCTAACCCAAACCCTAACCCTAATCCTAACCCTAACACAAACCCTAACCCTAACGCTAACCAAACCAAATCCTAACCCTTACACTAACCCTAACCCAACCCTAATCCTAAACCAAACTCAAACACTAACCCTAAATCTCACCCTAACCCTAATCGAAAACCTAAAACTAACCCTACCCCAAACCATAACTCTATCCCAAACCCTAACCTTAAAACTAAACCAAACCCAAAACTTAAACCTGACACTAACCCTAACCCTAACCCTAACCCTAAACCAAACCCAAACCCTAACCCTAACACAAACGCAAACCCTACCCCTAACCCTAACCCTAACCCTAACCCTAACCCTAACTCTAAACCTAACACTAACCCTAATCCTAACCCAAACCCTAAGCCTAAACCTAACTCTAACCCTAACAGAAATCCTAACCCTAACCCTAACCCTAACCCTAACCCAAACATTAAGCCTAAACCTAACCCTAACCCAAACACTAACACTAAACCTAACCCTAGCCCAAACCCTAACCCTAAACCTAACCCAAACACAAACCCTAACCCTAACCCAACCCAAACCCTAATCCAAACACTAACCCTAACCCTAACCCTAACCCTCACCAAATCCGAAACGCAATCCTCACCCTAACCCTAACCCTAACCCAAACCCTAACCCTAACCCTAACTCTAACCCAAAACCTAACCCTAAACCTAATCCTAAACCTAACCCTAATCCAAACCATAACCCTAACCGTAAATGTAACCCTAACCCTAAACCTAACGCTAACCCAAACCCAAACACTAAACCTAACCCTAATCCTAACCCTAACCCAAACCCTAAACCTAACCCTAAACCTAACCCAAATCCTAACCATAACCAGAATCCAAAATATAACACTATCTCTAAACCTAACCCTAACCCTAAACCTAACCCTAACTCACACACACACCCTAACCCTAACCCTAACCCTAACCCTAACCCTAACACAAAACCTAACCCTAACCCTAACCCTAACCCTAACCCTAACCCTAACCCTAACCCTAACCCAAACCCTAACACTAACCCTAACCCTAACCCAAACCCTAACTGTAAACCTAACCCTAACCCTAAACCTAACCCTAACTCACACGCACACCCTAACCCTAACCCTAACCCTAACCCTAACCCTAACACAAACCCTAACCCTAACCCTAACCCTAAACCAAACACTAACACTATCCCTAACCCTAACCCAAACCCTAACTCTAAACCTAACCCTAACCCAAACCCAAACCCTAACCCTAACCCTAACCCTAACCCAAACCCTAACCCTAACCCTAACCCTAACCCTAACCCAAACACTAAACATAACCCTAATCTTAACCCAAACCCAAACCCTAAACCTAACCCTAACCCTAACCCTAAAACCGAACACTAAACCTGAACATAAACCTAAGCCTAACCCTAACCCTAACCCTAACCCAAACACTAACCCTAAACCTAACCCTAACCCTATCCCCAAACATTAACCCTAAACCTAACCCTAACCCAAACCCTAACCCTAAACCTAACCCTAACCCAAACCCTAACCCTATCCCAAACCCAAACACTAACCCTAAGCCTAATACTAACCCTAACCCTAACCCTAACCCTAACCGAACCCATAAAACTAACCCTATCCCTAAACACAACCCTAACCCAAACCTTAACCCTAAACCTGAACCTAACATAACCCTAACCCTAACCCTAACCCTAAACCCGAACACTAAACCTGAACATAAACCTAACCCAAACCCTAACCCTAACACTAACCCTAGCCCTAACTCTAATCCAAACAGACACCCTAACCCTATACCTAACCATAAACCAAACGCAAACCCTAACACTGAACTTAACACTAACCCTTACCCTAACCCAAACCCAAAGAGTAACCCTAAACCTAAGCCTAACAATAACCCAAACCCTAACGCTAACCCTAACCCAAACCCTAACCCTAACCCTAACCCTAAACCAAACCCAAACACTAAACCTAACCCTAATCCTAACCCTAAACCAAACCCTAAACCTAACCCTAACCCTAACCCAAACCCTAACCATAACCAGAATCCAAACTAAAACACTATCTCTTAACCTAACCCTAACCCTAAACCTAACCCTAACCCTAACACAAACCCTAATCCTAACCCAAACCGTAACCCTAACCCTAACCCAAAACCTAACACTAAACCTAACCCTAACCCAAACCCTAACTCTAACCCTAAACCTAACCCAAACCCAAACCCTAACCCTAACCCTAACCCTAACCCAAACCCTAACCCTAACACTAACCCTAACCCAAACCCAAACACTAAACATAACCCTATTCCTAACCCAAACCCAAACCCTAAACCTAACCCTAACCTTAACCCAAAACCTAACCATAACCAGAATCTAAACTATAACACTATCCCTAACCCTAACCCTAACCCTAACCCTAAACCTAACCCTAACCCTAATTCTAACCCTAACCATAACCATAACCATAACCATAAACCATACCCTAATCCGAGGGTAGCCTTGAACTGATAATCCTCCTGCCTCACCCCCAAGAGTTGAGTTGTACTTTTTTAAGAGCAAAGATTGGGTTCAGCAACAATGAAAAAGGAAAATATTTTCCCTCATAGAAAACGATGTCCAAAGTAGTTTTCTGATTCAAATGTAGCTTATAGTAATTAAGAATCCAATATCAATAATATGGTAATTTCTAGAAAGAATGAGGTTGGTTATTTATGTAACCACGTGCAATCCTGGCAAGAGCTGCAGGACTGGGAAGCAACCTTGGCATGACTTGACCAGGGGAGGCGCACCTGCTCGGAAGCTATGATAGACAGGCAGAGCTCTGCAAGTGAGTGCTGAGTGCTACTGGTAAGTCTCCTGTCATTGGTGTCTGATGTGGGCAGGAGTGCTGAGGTCACAGAATCTTGGACTAAGATTCTGGAACTCCAAGAGGCAGTGACCAGGCAAACATTGTTTAGGGTGTTGCTAGGTGACAAAGCCCTCTCAGATGAGTTGCTGAATCACAGAGGTTTCTTGGTGGTATTCTCTTGTGTTTGGGTGACCAGTTTGGAGAGATTTAGTTGACTTTAGGTCAAAAATCTAGTGTTTGACAAAAAGAAGCAGCCAGGAGAAGTGGGAGGAGGAGGGGAGAAGGTGGTGTGGCCTGCTGGCCATGCCCAGGCCCTCCACATACAGGACCTCTACTACTAACCCTAATTGCCTACCTCTACTAACCCTAACGCTAACCCTAACCCTAACCCTAACCCTAATCCTAAACCTAACCTAACACTAACCCTATACCTAACCATAAGCCTAACGCAAATATGAAACCTAAACCTAACCCTAACCCTAACCCTAAGACTAAACCTAACCATAACCCAAACATTAACCCTAAACCTAACACTAACCCTAGCCCAAACCCTAACCATAAACGTAACACTAACACAAACCCTAACCCTAACCCTAACCCAAAACCAAACCCTAACCCTAACCCTAACCCTAACCCAAATATTAACACTAATCCTAACCTAAACCCTAACCCTAAACCTAACACTAACCCAAACCCTAACCATAACCATAATCCTAACCCTAACCCAAACCCTAACCCTAAAGCTAACCCAAACATTAACCCTAAACCTAACCCTAACCCAAACCCTAACCCTAAACCTAACCCTAACACAAACCTTAACCCTATCCCAAACACAAACACTAACCCTAAGCCTAATCCTAACCCTAACCCTAACACTAACCCTAACGGAACCCATAAACATAACCCTATCCCTAAACACAAACCTAACCCAAACCTTAACCCTAAACCTGACCCTAACCCTAACCCTAAAACTGAACACTAAACCTGAACATAAACCTAAACCAAACCCTAACCCTAACACTAACCCTAACCCTAACTCTAATCCAAACCCAAACACTAACCCTATACCTAACCCTAAACCAAACCCAAACCCTAACACTGAACTTAACACTAACCCTAATCCTAACACAAACCCAAACCCTAACCCTAACCCTAACCCTAACCCTAAACCTAAGCCTAACAATAAACCAAAACCTAACCCTAAACCTAACCGTAACTCAAACACTAACGTTAAACCTAACACTAACCCAAAGCCTAACCCTAAACGTAACCCTGACCCAAACCCTAACCCTATCCCAAACCCAATCACTAACCCTAAGACTAATCCTAACCCTAACCCTAACCCTAACCCTAACACTAACCGAACCCATAAACCTAACCCTATCCCTAAACACAACCCTAACCCAAACCTTAACCCTAAACCTGAAACTAACATAACCCTAATCCTAACCCTAACCCTAAACCCGAACACTAAAAATTTACATAAACCTAACCCTAACCCTAACCCTAACACTAACCCTAACCCTAACTCTAATCCAAACAGACACCCTAACCCTATACATAACCATAAACCAAACCCAAAGCCTAACACTGAACTTAACACTAATCCTAACCCTAACCCAAACCCAAACCGTAACCCTAAACCTAAGCCTAACAATAACCCAAACCCTAACCCTAACCCTAACCGAAACCCTAACCCTAACCCTAACCCTAACCCATACCCGAACACTAAACCTAACCCTAATCCTAACCCAAACCCAAACCCAAACCCTAAGCCTAATCCTAACCCTAACCCAAACCATAACCACAACCAGAATCCAAACTATAACACTATCCCTAAACCTAACCCTAACCCTAAACCTAACCCTAACCCAAACGCACACCCTAACCTAACCCTAACCCTAACCCTAACCCTAACCCTAACCCTAACCCTAACCCTAACACTCACCCTAACCCAAACGGAAACCCTAAACCTAACCCAACCCTAACTCAAACCGTAACCCTAAACCTAACCCTAATTCTAAACCTAACCCTAACCATAACCCTAACCCAAACTCTAACCGCAAACGTAACAATAACCCTAACCCTAACCCTAAACCTAACACTAACCCAAACCCTAACCCTAACCCTAACCCTAACACTAAACCTAAGCCTAACGATAAACCAAACCCTAAGCCTAAACCTATCCGTAACCCAAACACTAACGCTAAACCTAACCCTAACCCAAAGCCTAACCCTAAACCTAACCCTGACCCAAACCCTAACCCTATCCCAAACCCAATCACTAACCCTAAGACTAATCCTAACCCAAACCCAAAACCTAAGCCTAATCCTAACCCTAACCCAAACCCTAATCATAACCAGAATCCAAACTATAACACTATCCCTAAACCTAACCCTAACCCTAAACCTAATCCTAACCCAAACGCACACCCTAACCCTAACCCTAACCCTAACCCTAACCCTAACCCTAACCCTAACACAAACCCTAACCCTAACCCTAACCCTAACCCAAACCCTAAAACTAACCCAAACCCTAACCAAAACTCTAACTCTAACCCTAACCCTAACCCAAACCCAAACCCTAAACCTAACCCTCCCCCTAACCCTAACACTCACCCTAACCCAAACGGAAACCCTAAACCTAACCCTAACCCTAACTCACACCATAACCCTAACCCAAACCCTAACCCTAACCCTAATCCTAACCCTAACCCTAACCCAAACCATAACCCTAATCCTAATCGTATCCCTAACCCTAAACCTAACCCTAACCCAAACGCACACCCTAACCCTAACCCTAACCCTAACCCTAACCCTAACACAAACCCTAACCCTAACCCTAACCCTAACCCTAACCCAAACCCTAACACTAACTAAAACCCTAACCCAAACCCTAACTCTAAACCTAACCCTAACCCAAACCCAAATCCAAACCCTAACCCTAACCCTAACCCTAACCCAAACCCTAACCCTAACCCTAACCCTAACCCAAAACCAAACCCTAACCCTAACCCTAACCCTAATCCTAACGCAAACCAAACCCTAACACTAACCCTAACCCTAAACCTAACCCTAATCCAAACCCAAAACCTAACGCTAAACCTAACCCTAACCATAACCAGAACACATACCATAAATCTATCCCTAAACCTAACCCTAACCCTAAACCTAACCCTAACACAAACGCACACCCTAACCCTAACACTAACCCTAACCCTAACCATAACCCAAACCCTAACCCTAACCTTAAACTAAACTTAACCCTAACCCAAACGCTAACCCTAACCAAAACCCTAATCCTAAACCTAACCTTAACCCAAATCCTAAACTTATCGCAAACCCTCACCCTAAACCTAACCTAAAACCTAACCCTAACCCTAACACTAACCCTAACCCAAACCCAAACCCTAATCCTAACACTAACACTAACCCTAACCCTAAACCTAACCCTAACACTCACCCTAACCCAAAAGGAAACCCTAAACCTAACCCTAACCCTAACTCACAACATAACCCTAACCCTAATCCTAACCCTAACCCTAATCCTAACCCTAACCCTGACCCAAACCATAACCCTAATCCTAATCGTATCCCTAACCCTAAACCTAACCCTAACCCAAACACTAACCCTAAACCTAACCCTAATCCTAACCCTAACCCTAATTCTAACCCTAACCCTAACCCTAACCATAACCATAAACCATACCCTAATCCGAGGGTAGCCTTGAACTGATAATCCTCCTGCCTCACCCCCAAGAGTTTAGTTTTTTTTTTAAGAGCAAAGATTGGATTCAGCAACAATGAAAATGAAAATATTTTCCCTCATAGAAAACGATGTCCAAAGTAGTTTTCTGATTCAAATGTAGCTTATACTACTTAAAAATCCAATATCAATAATATGGTAATTTCTAGAAAGAATGAGTTTGGTTATTTAGGTAACCACGTGCAATCCTGGCAAGAGCTGCAGGACTGGGAAGCAACCTTGGCATGACTTGACCAGGGGAGGAGCAACTGCTCTGAAGCTATGATAGACAGGCAGAGCTTTGCAAGTGAGTGCTGAGTGCTATAGGACAGTCTCCTGTCATTGGTGTCTGATGTGGGCAGGAGTGCTGAGGTCACAGAATCTTGGACTAAGATTCTGGAACTCCAATCGGCAGTGACGTGGCAAAGCATTGTTTAGGGTATTGCTAGGTGACAAAGCCCTCTCAGATGAGTTGCTGAAACACAGAGGTTTCATGGTGGTAGGCTCTTGTGTTTGGGTGACCAGTTTGGAGAGATTTAGTTGACTTTAGGTCAAAGTTCTAGTGTTTGACAAAAAGAAGCAGCCAGGAGAAAATGGGAGGAGGAGGGGAGAAGGTGGTGTGGCCTGCTGGCCCTGACTAGGTCCTCCACATACAGGACCTCTACTACAAAGTCTACCTCTACTAACCGAACCCTAACCCTAACCCTTACCCTAAACATAACCCTAAACCTAACCTAACACTAACCCTATACCTGACCCTAACTCTAACCCAAACATTAAACCTAAACCTAACCCTAACCCAAACCCTAAGCCTGATCCCAACCATAAACCAAACCCTAACCCTAAACCTAACCCTAACCCTAACCCAAACATTAACCCTAAACCTAACCCTAATCCTAGCCCAAACCCTAACCCTAAACCTAACTCTAACACAAACCCAAACCCTAACCCAGCCCTAAACCTAACCCAAACTCTAACTGTAACCCTAACCCTAACCCTAACACTAAACGTAACACTAAACCAAACCCAAACCCTATACCTAACCCTAACCATAACCCAAACATTAACCCTAAACCTAACCCTAACCAAACCCTAACCCTAAACCTAACCCTAGCCCAAACCCTAACCCTAAACCTAACCCTAACACAAACCCTAAACCTATCCCAAACACAAACACTAACCCTAAGCCTAATCCTAACCCTAACCCTATCCCTAACCCTAACGGAACCCATAAACATAACCCTATCCCTAAACACAAACCTAACCCAAACCTTAACCCTAAACCTGACCCTAACCCTAACCCTAAAACTGAACACTAAACCTGAACATAAACCTAAACCAAACCCTAACCCTAACACTAACCCTAACCCTAACTCTAATCCAAACCCAAACACTAACCCTATACCTAACCCTAAACCAAACCCAAACCCTAACACTGAACTTAACCCTAACCCTAATCCTAACACAAACCCAAACCCTAACCCTAACCCTATCCTTAACAATAACCCAAACCCTAACACTAAATCTAACCCAAACCCTAACCCTGACCCTAACCCTAAACCAAACACAAACCCTAACACTAAACCTAACCCTAACCCTAACACTCACCCTAACCCAAACGGAAACCCTAAACCTAAACCTAACCCTATCTCAAACCCTAACCCTAACCCTAACTCTAATCCAAACCCTAAACCTAACACTAATCCTAATCCTAATCGTAACACTAAAACTAAACCTAACCCTAACCCAAACACTAACTCTAACCCTAACCCTAAACCTAACCCTAACCCTAATTCTAATCCTAACCCTAACCCTAACCATAACCATAACCCATACCCTAATCCCAGGGTAGCCTTGAACTGATAATCCTCCTGCCTCACCCCAAGAATTGAGTTGTACTTTTTTAAGAGCAAAGATTGGATTCAGCAACAATGAAAAAGGACCTCTACTACTAACCCTAATTGCCTACCTCTACTAACCCTAACGCTAACCCTAACCCTAACCCTAATCCTAAACCTAACCTAACAGTAACCCTATACTTAACTCTAACCCTAACCCAAACGCTAACCCTAACCCTAACCCTAACCCTAACCTAATCCTAAACCTAACCTTAACCCAAATCCTAAACTTATCGAAAACCCTCTCCCTAAACCTAACCTAAACCCTAACCCTAACCCTAACACTAACCCTAACCCAAACCCAAACCCTAATCCTAACACTAAAACTAACCCTAACCCTAACACTCACCCTAACCCAAAGAGAAACCCTAAACCTAACCCTAAACCTAACTCACACCCTAACCCTAACCATAACCCTAATCCTAACCCTAACCCTAACCCAAACCATAACCCTAATCCTAATCGTATCCCTAACCCTAAACCTAACCCTAACCCAAACACTAACCCTAACCCTAACCCTAAACCTAACCCTAACCCTAATTCTAACCCTAACCCTAACCATAACCATACCCATAAACCATACCCTAATCCGAGGGTAGCCTTGAACTGATAATGCTCCTGCCTCACCCCCAAGAGTTGAGTTGTACTTTTTTAAGAGAAAAGATTGGGTTCAGCAACAATGAAAAAGGAAAATATTATCCCTCATAGAAAACGATGTCCAAAGTAGTTTTCTGATTCAAATGTAGTTTATAGTAATTAAGAATCCAATATCAATAATATGGTAATTTCTAGAAAGAATGAGGTGGGTTATTTATGTAACCACGTGCAATCCTGGCAAGAGCTGCAGGACTGGGAAGCAACCTTGGCATGACTTGACCAGGGGAGGCGCACCTGCTCTGAAGCTATGATAGACAGGCAGAGCTCTGCAAGTGAGTACTGAGTGCTACTGGTAAGTCTCCTGTCATTGGTGTCTGATGTGGGCAGGAGTGCTGAGGTCACAGAATCTTGGACTAAGATTCTGGAACTCCAAGAGGCAGTGACCAGGCAAACATTGTTTAGGGTGTTGCTAGGAGACAAAGCCCTCTCAGATGAGTTGCTGAAACACAGAGGTTTCTTGGTGGTATTCTCTTGTGTTTGGGTGACCAGTTTGGAGAGATTTAGTTGACTTTAGGTCAAAAATCTAGTGTTTGACAAAAAGAAGCAGCCAGGAGAAGTGGGAGGAGGAGGGGAGAAGGTGGTGTGGCCTGCTGGCCATGCCCAGGCCCTCCACATACAGGACCTCTACTACTAACCCTAATTGCCTACCTCTACTAACCCTAACGCTAACCCTAACCCTAAACCTAACCCTAATCCTAAACCTAACCTAACACTAACCCTATACCTAACCCTAAGCCTAACGCAAACATTAAACCTAAACCTAACCCTAACCCTACCCTAAGAATAACCTAACCATAACCCAAACATTAACCCTAAACCTAACACTAACCCTAGCCCAAACCCTAACCATAAACGTAACACTAACACAAACCCTAACCCTAACCCTAACCCAAAACCAAACCCTAACCCTAACCCTAACCCTAACCCAAATATTAACACTAAACCTAACCTAAACCCTAACCCTAAGCCTAACCCAAAACCTAACCCTAACCCTAACCCAAATATTAACCCTAAACCTAACCCTAACCTAAACCCTAACACTAAACCTAACACTAACCCAAACCCTAACCATAACCATAATCCTAACCCTAACCCAAACCCTAACCCTAAAGCTAACCCAAACATTAACCCTAAACCTAACCCTAACCCAAACCCTAACCCTAAACCTAACCCTAGCCCAAACCCTAACCCTAAACCTAACCCTAACACAAACCTTAACCCTATCCCAAACACAAACACTAACCCTAAGCCTAATCCTAACCCTAACCCTAACACTAACCCTAACGGAACCCATAAACATAACCCTATCCCTAAACACAATCCTAACCCAAACCTTAACCCTAAACCTGACCCTAACCCTAACCCTAAAACTGAACACTAAACCTGAACATAAACCTAAACCAAACCCTAACCCTAACACTAACCCTAACCCTAACTCTAATCCAAACCCAAACACTAACCCTATACCTAACCCTAAACCAAACCCAAACCCTAACACTGAACTTAACACTAACCCTAATCCTAACACAAACCCAAACCCTAACCCTAACCCTAACCCTAACCCTAAACCTAAGCCTAACAATAAACCAAAACCTAACCCTAAACCTAACCGTAACTCAAACACTAACGTTAAACCTAACACTAACCCAAAGCCTAACCCTAAACGTAACCCTGACCCAAAACCTAACCCTATCCCAAACCCAATCACTAACCCTAAGACTAATCCTAACCCTAACCCTAACGCTAACACTAACCGAACCCATAAACCTAACCCTATCCCTAAACACAACCCTAACCCAAACCTTAACCCTAAACCTGATACTAACATAACCCTAACCCTAACCCTAACCCTAAACCCGAACACTAAAAATTTACATAAACCTAACCCTAACCCTAACCCTAACACTAACCCTAACCCTAACTCTAATCCAAACAGACACCCTAACCCTATACATAACCATAAACCAAACCCAAAGCCTAACACTGAACTTAACACTAATCGTAACCCTAACCCAAACCCAAACCGTAACCCTAAACCTAAGCCTAACAATAACCCAAACCCTAACCCTAACCCTAACCGAAACCCTAACCCTAACCCTAACCCTAACCCAAACCCAAACACTAAACCTAACCCTAATCCTAACCCAAACCCAAACCCAAACCCTAAGCCTAATCCTAACCCTAACCCAAACCATAACCACAACCAGAATCCAAACTATAACACTATCCCTAAACCTAACCCTAACCCTAAACCTAACACTAACCCAAACGCACACCCTAACCTAACCCTAACCCTAACCCTAACCCTAACCCTAACACTCACCCTAACCCAAACGGAAACCCTAAACCTAACCCTAACCCTAACTCAAACCGTAACCCTAAACCTAACCCTAATTCTAAACCTAACCCTAACCATAACCCTAACCCAAACTCTAACCGCAAACGTAACAATAACCCTAACCCTAACCCTAAACCTAACACTAACCCAAACCCTAACCCTAACCCTAACCCTAACACTAAACCTAAGCCTAACGATAAACCAAACCCTAAGCCTAAACCTAACCGTAACCCAAACACTAACGCTAAACCTAACCCTAACCCAAAGCCTAACCCTAAACCTAACCCTGACCCAAACCCTAACCCTATCCCAAACCCAATCACTAACCCTAAGACTAATCCTAACCCAAACCCAAAACCTAAGCCTAATCCTAACCCTAACCAAAACCCTAATCATAACCAGAATCCAAACTATAACACTATCCCTAAACCTAACCCTAACCCTAAACCTAATCCTAACCCAAACGCACACCCTAACCCTAACCCTAACCCTAACCCTAACACAAAACCTAACCCTAACCCTAACCCTAACCCAAACCCTAAAACTAACCCAAACCCTAACCCAAACTCTAACTCTAACCCTAACAATAACCCAAACCCAAACCCTAAACCTAACCCTCCCCCTAACCCTAACACTCACCCTAACCCAAACGGAAACCCTAAACCTAACCCTAACCCTAACTCACACCATAACCCTAACCCAAACCCTAACCCTAACCCTAATCCTAACCCTAACCCTAACCCAAACCATAACCCTAATCCTAATCGTATTCCTAACCCTAAACCTAACCCTAACCCAAACGCACACCCTAACCCTAACCCTAACCCTAACCCTAACACAAACCCTAAACCTAACCCTAACAATAACCCTAACCCAAACCCTAACACTAACTAAAACCCTAACCCAAACCCTAACTCTAAACCTAACCCTAACCCAAACCCAAATCCTAACCCTAACCCTAACCCTAACCCTAACCCTAACCCAAACCCTAACCCTAACCCTAACCCTAACCCAAAACCAAACCCTAACCCTAACCCTAATCCTAACGCAAACCAAACCCTAACACTAACCCTAACCCTAAACCTAACCCTAATCCAAACCCAAAACCTAACGCTAAACCTAACCCTAACCATAACCAGAACACAAACCATAAATCTATCCCTAAACCTAACCCTAACCCTAAACCTAACCCTAACACAAACGCACACCCTAACCCTAACACTAACCCTAACCCTAACCATAACCCAAACCCTAACCCTAACCTTAAACTAAACTTAACCCTAACCCAAACGCTAACCCTAACCAAAACCCTAATCCTAAACCTAACCTTAACCCAAATCCTAAACTTATCGCAAACCCTCACGCTAAACCTAACCTAAAACCTCACCCTAACCCTAACACTAACCCTAACCCAAACCCAAACCCTAATCCTAACACTAACACTAACCCTAACCCTAAACCTAAATCTAACACTCACCCTAACCCAAAAGGAAACCCTAAACCTAACCCTAACCCTAACTCACAACATAACCCTAACCCCAACCCTAACCCTAACCCTAATCCTAACCCTAACCCTGACCCAAACCATAACCCTAATCCTAATCGTATCCCTAACCCTAAACCTAACCCTAACCCAAACACTAACCCTAACCCTAACCCTAAACCTAACCCTAACCCTAATTCTAACCCTAACCCTAACCCTAACCATAACCATAAACCATACCCTAATCCGAGGGTAGCCTTGAACTGATAATCCTCCTGCCTCACCCCCACGAGTTTAGTTTTTTTTTTAAGAGCAAAGATTGGATTCAGCAACAATGAAAATGAAAATATTTTCCCTCATAGAAAACGATGTCCAAAGTAGTTTTCTGATTCAAATGTAGCTTATACTACTTAAAAATCCAATATCAATAATATGGTAATTTCTAGAAAGAATGAGTTTGGTTATTTAGGTAACCACGTGCAATCCTGGCAAGAGCTGCAGGACTGGGAAGCAACCTTGGCATGACTTGACCAGGGGAGGAGCAACTGCTCTGAAGCTATGATAGACAGGCAGAGCTTTGCAAGTGAGTGCTGAGTGCTATAGGACAGTCTCCTGTCATTGGTGTCTGATGTGGGCAGGAGTGCTGAGGTCACAGAATCTTGGACTAAGATTCTGGAACTCCAATCGGCAGTGACGTGGCAAAGCATTGTTTAGGGTATTGCTAGGTGACAAAGCCCTCTCAGATGAGTTGCTGAAACACAGAGGTTTCATGGTGGTAGGCTCTTGTGTTTGGGTGACCAGTTTGGAGAGATTTAGTTGACTTTAGGTCAAAGTTCTAGTGTTTGACAAAAAGAAGCAGCCAGGAGAAAATGGGAGGAGGAGGGGAGAAGGTGGTGTGGCCTGCTGGCCCTGACTAGGTCCTCCACATACAGGACCTCTACTGCAAAGTCTACGTCTACTAACCTAACCCTAACCCTAACCCTTACCCTAAACCTAACCCTAAACCTAACCTAACACTAACCCTATACCTGACCCTAACCCTAACCCTAACCCAAACATTAAACCTAAACCTAACCCTAACCCAAACCCTAAGCCTGAACCCAACCATAAACCAAACC
>JAJHUQ010000032.1:4367500-4380000 GCA_035773235.1 Eospalax fontanierii | reverse complement strand
AACCCTAACCCAAACCTTAACCCTAAACGTGAAGCTAACATAACCCTAACCCTAACCCTAACCCTAAACCCGAACACTAAACCTGAACATAAACCTAACCCTAACCCTAACCCTAACCCTAACGCAAACACTAACCCTAAACCTAACCCTAACCCTATCCCCAAACATCAACCCTAAACCTAACCCTAACCCTAACCCAAACCCTAACCCTAAACCTAACCCTAACCCAAACCCTAACCCATTCCCAAACCCAAACACTAACCCTAAGCCTAATACTAACCCTAACCCTAACCCTAACCCTAACCGAACCCATAAAACTAACCCTATCCCTAAACACAACCCTAACCCAAACCTTAACCCTAAACTGAACCTAACATAACCCTAACCCTAACCCTTACCCTGAACCCGAACACTAAACCTGAACATAAACCTAACCCAAACCCTAACCCTAACACTAACCCTAAACCTAACTCTAATCCAAACAGACACCCTAACCCTATACCTAACCATAAACCAAACCCAAACCCTAACACTGAACTTAACACTAACCCTTACCCTAACCCAAACCCAAACAGTAACCCTAAACCTAAGCCTCACAATTACCCTAACCCTAACCCTAACCCTAACCCAAACCCTAACCCTAACCCTAACCCTAACCCAAACCCAAACACTAAACCTAACCCTAATCCTAACCCTAACCCAAACCCTAAACCTAACCCTAACCCTAACCCAAACCCTAACCATAACCAGATTCCAAACTAAAACTCTATCTCTAAACCTAACCCTAACCCTAAACCTAACCCTAACCCTAACACAAACCCTAACCCTAACCCAAACCGTAACCCTAACCCTAACCCAAAACCTAACACTAACCCTAACCCTAACCCAAACCCTAAGTCTAACCCTAAACCTAACCCAAACCCAAACCCTAACCCTAACCCTAACCCTAACCCAAAGCCCTAACCCTAACCCTAACCCTAACCCAAACCCAAACACTAAACATAACCCTATTCCTAACCCAAACCCAAACCCTAAACCTAACCCTAACCTTAACCCAAAACCTAACCATAACCAGAATCTAAACTATAACACTATCCCTAACCCTAACCCTAACCCTAACCGTAAACCTAACCCTAACCCTAATTCTAAACCCAACCCTAACCATAACCATAACCATAAACCATACCCTAATCCGAGGGTAGCCTTGAACTGATAATCCTCCTGCCTCACCCCCAAGAGTTGAGTTGTACTTTTTTAAGAGCAAAGATTTTGTTCAGCAACAATGAAAAAGGAAAATATTTTCCCTCATAGAAAACGATGTCCAAAGTAGTTTTCTGATTCAAATGTAGCTTATAGTAATTAAGAATCCAATATCAATAATATGGTAATTTCTAGAAAGAATGAGGTTGGTTATTTATGTAACCACGTGCAATCCTGGCAAGAGCTGCAGGACTGGGAAGCAACCTTGGCATGACTTGACCAGGGGAGGCGCACCTGCTCTGAAGCTATGATAGACAGGCAGAGCTCTGCAAGTGAGTGCTGAGTGCTACTGGTAAGTCTCCTGTCATTGGTGTCTGATGTGGGCAGGAGTGCTGAGGTCACAGAATCCTGGACTAAGATTCTGGAACTCCAAGAGGCAGTGACCAGGCAAACATTGTTTAGGGTGTTGCTAGGTGACAAAGCCCTCTCAGATGAGTTGCTGAAACACAGAGGTTTCTTGGTGGTATTCTCTTGTGTTTGGGTGACCAGTTTGGAGAGATTTAGTTGACTTTAGGTCAAAAATCTAGTGTTTGACCAAAAGAAGCAGCCAGGAGAAGTGGGAGGAGGAGGGGAGAAGGTGGTGTGGCCTGCTGGCCATGCCCAGGCCCTCCACATACAGGACCTCTACTACTAACCCTAATTGCCTACCTCTACTAACCCTAACGCTAACCCTAACCCTAACCCTAACCCTAATCCTAAACCTAACCTAACACTAACCCTATACCTAACCATAAGCCTAACGCAAACATTAAACCTAAACCTAACCCTAACCCTAACCCTAAGACTAAACCTAACCATAACCCAAACATTAACCCTAAACCTAACACTAACCCTAGCCCAAACCCTAACCATAAACGTAACACTAACACAAACCCTAACCCTAACCCTAACCCAAAACCAAACCCTAACCCTAACCCTAACCCTAAACCAAATATTAACACTAAACCTAACCTAAACCCTAACCCTAAGTCTAACACTAACCCAAACCCTAACCATAACCATAATCCTAACCCTAACCCAAACCCTAACCCTAAAGCTAACCCAAACATTAAGCCTAAACCTAACCCTAACCCAAACCCTAACCCTAAACCTAACCCTAGCCCAAACCCTAACCCTAAACCTAACCCTAACACAAACCCTAACCCTATCCCAAACACAAACACTAACCCTAAGCCTAATCCTAACCCTAACCCTAACCCTAACCCTAACGGAACCCATAAACATAACCCTATCCCTAAACACAAACCTAACCCAAACCTTAACCCTATACCTGACCCTAACCCTAACCCTAAAACTGAACACTAAACCTGAACATAAACCTAAACCAAACCCTAACCCTAACACTAACCCTAACCCTAACTCTAATCCAAACCCAAACACTAACCCTAATCCTAATCGTATCCCTAACCCTAAACCTAACCCTAACCCAAACGCACACCCTAACCCTAACCCTAACCCTAACCCTAACACAAACCCTAACCCTAACCCTAACCCTAACCCTAACCCTAACCCAAACCCTAACACTAACTAAAACCCTAACCCAAACCCTAACTCTAACCCTAACCCTAACCCAAACCCTAACCCTAACCCTAACCCTAACCCTAACCCTAACCCTAATCCTAACGCAAACCAAACACTAACACTAACCCTAACCCTAAACCTAACCCTAATCCAAACCCAAAACCTAACCCTAAACCTAAACCTAACCATAACCAGAACACAAACCATAACTCTATCCCTAAACCTAACCCTAACCCTAAACCTAACCCTAACCCAAACGCACACCCTAACCCTAACACTAACCCTAACCCTAACCATAACCCAAACCCTAACCCTAACCTTAAACTAAACTTAACCCTAACCCAAACGCTAACCCTAACCAAAACCCTAATCCTAAACCTAACCTTAACCCAAATCCTAAACTTATCGCAAACCCTCACCCTAAACCTAACCTAAAACCTAACCCTAACCCTAACACTAACCCTAACCCAAACCCAAACCCTAATCCTAACACTAACACTAACCCTAACCCTAACCCTAACCCTAACACTCACCCTAACCCAAAAGGAAACCCTAAACCTAACCCTAACCCTAACTCACAACATAACCCTAACCCTAACCCTAACCCTAATCCTAACCCTAACCCTAACCCAAACCATAACCTTAATCCTAATCGTATCTCTAACCCTAAACCTAACCCTAACCCAAACACTAACCCTAAACCTAACCCTAAACCTAACCCTAACCCTAATTCTAACCCTAACCCTAACCCTAACCCTAAACATAACCATAAACCATACCCTAATCCGAGGGTAGCCTTGAACTGATAATCCTCCTGCCTCACCCCCAAGAGTTGAGTTTTTTTTTTAAGAGCAAAGATTGGATTCAGCAACAATGAAAATGAAAATATTTTCCCTCATAGAAAACGATGTCCAAAGTAGTTTTCTGATTCAAATGTAGCTTATACTACTTAAAAATCCAATATCAATAATATGGTAATTTCTAGAAAGAATGAGGTTGGTTATTTAGGTAACCACGTGCAATCCTGGCAAGAGCTGCAGGACTGGGAAGCAACCTTGGCATGACTTGACCAGGGGAGGAGCAACTGCTCTGAAGCTATGATAGACAGGCAGAGCTTTGCAAGTGAGTGCTGAGTGCTATAGGACAGTCTCCTGTCATTGGTGTCTGATGTGGGCAGGAGTGCTGAGGTCACAGAATCTTGGACTAAGATTCTGGAACTCCAAGAGGCAGTGACGTGGCAAAGCATTGTTTAGGGTATTGCTAGGTGACAAAGCCCTCTCAGATGAGTTGCTGAAACACAGAGGTTTCATGGTGGTAGGCTCTTGTGTTTGGGTGACCAGTTTGGAGAGATTTAGTTGACTTTAGGTCAAAGTTCTAGTGTTTGACAAAAAGAAGCAGACAGGAGAAAATGGGAGGAGGAGGGGAGAAGGTGGTGTGGCCTGCTGGCCCTGACTAGGTCCTCCACATACAGGACCTCTACTACAAAGTCTACCTCTACTAACCGAACCCTAACCCTAACCCTTACCCTAAACATAAACCTAAACCTAACCTAACACTAACCCTATACCTGACCCTAACCCTAACCCAAACATTAAACCTAAACCTAACCCTAACCCAAACCCTAAGCCTGATCCCAACCATAAACCAAACCCTAACCCTAAACCTAACCCTAACCCTAACCCAAACATTAACCCTAAACCTAACCCTAATCCTAGCCCAAACCCTAACCCTAAACCTAACCCTAACACAAACCCAAACCCTAACCCAGCCCTAAACCTAACCCAAACTCTAACTGTAACCCTAACCCTAACCCTAACACTAAACGTAACACTAAACCAAACCCAAACCCTATACCTAACCCTAACCATAACCCAAACATTAACCCTAAACCTAACCCTAACCAAACCCTAACCCTAAACCTAAACCTAACCCAAACCCTAACCATAACCATAACCCTAACCCTAACCCAAACCCTAACCCTAAAGCTAACCCAAACATTAACCCTAAACCTAACCCTAACCCAAACTCTAACCCTAAACCTAACCCTAACCCAAACCCAAACCCAAACCCTAACCCTAATCGTAACCCAAACCCTAACCCTAACCCTAACCCCAATCCTTACCCAAACCCAAACGCTAACCCTAACCCTAAACCTAACTCTAACCCAAACCCAAACCCTAACCCTAACCCTAACCCAAACCATAACTCTATCCCTAAACCTAACCCTAACCCTAAACCTAACCCTAAACCAAACGCACACCCTAACCCTAACCCTAACCCAAACCCTATACCTAACCCTAACTCTAACCCAAACATTAACCCTAAATCTAACCCTAACCCAAACCCAAAACCTAACCCTAACCATAAACCCAACCCAAACTCCAGCGGTAACCCCAACCCTAACACTAAACCTAACACTAAACCAAACCCTAAGCCTATACCTAACCCTAACCCTAACCCAAACATTAACCCTAAACCTAACCCTAATCCAAACCCTAACCCTAACCCTAAACCAAACCCTAACCCGAACCATAACCCAAACATTAACCCTAAACCTAACCCTAACCCTAACCCAAACCCTAACCCTAAACCTAACCCTAGCCCAAACCCTAACCCTAAACCTAACCCTAACCCAAACCCAAACCCAATCCATAACCCTAAACCTAACCCTAACCCAAACTCTAACCGTAACCCTAACCCTAACCCTAACCCTAACCCGAACCCTAACCCTAAACCTAACACTAACCCAAACCCTAACCCTAACCCTAACCCTAACCCTAACCCTAACCCAAACATTAAACCTAAAGCTAACACTAAACCAAACCCTAACAATAAACCTAACCCTAACCCAAACCCTAACCCTAATCCTAACCCTAACACAAACCCTAACCCTAACGCTAACCAAACCAAATCCTAACCCTTACAGTAACCCTAACCCAACCCTAATCTTAAACCAAACTCAAACACTAACCATAAATCTCACCCTAACCCTAATCGAAAACCTAACACTAACCCTACCCCAAACCATAACTCTATCCCAAACCCTAACCTTAAAACTAAACCAAACCCAAACCTTAACCCTGACACTAACCCTAACCCTAACCCTAAACCTAACCCAAACCCAAACCCTAACCCTAACACAAATGCAAACCCTACCCCTAACCCTAACCCTAACCCTAACCCTAACTCTAAACCTAACACTAACCCTAATCCTAACCCAAACCCTAAGCCTAAACCTAACTCTAACCCTAACAGAAATCCTAACCCTAACCCTAACCCTAACCCTAACCCAAACATTAACTCTAAACCTAACCCTAGCCCAAACCCTAACCCTAAACCTAACCCTAACACAAACCCTAACCCTAACCCTAACCCAACCCAAACCCTAATCCAAACACTAACCCTAACCCTAACCCTAACCCTCACCAAAACCCAAACGCAATCCTCACCCTAACCCTAACCCTAACCCAAACCCTAACCCTAAACCTAACTCTAACCCAAAACCTAACCCTAAACCTAATCCTAAACCTAACCCTAATCCGAACCATAACCCTAACCCTAAATGTAACCCTAACCCTAAACCTAACGCTAAACCAAACCCAAACACTAAACCTAACCCTAATCCTAACCCTAACCCAAACCCTAAACCTAAACCTAAACCTAACCCAAACCCTAACCATAACCAGAATCCAAACTATAACACTATCTCTAAACCTAACCCTAACCCTAAACCTAACCCTAACTCACACACACACCCTAAAGCTAACCCTAACCCTAACCCTAACCCTAACACAAAACCTAACCCTAACCCTAACCCTAACCCGAACCCTAACCCTAACCGTAACCCAAACCCTAACACTAACCCTAACCCTAACCCAAACCCTAACTCTAAACCTAACCCTAACCCTAAAACTAACCCTAACTCACACGCACACCCTAACCCTAACCCTAACCCTAACCCTAACCCTAACACAAACCCTAACCCTAAACCTAACCCTAACCCTAAACCAAACACTAACACTATCCCTAATCAAAACCCAAACCCTAATTCTAAACCTAACCCTAACCCAAACCCAAACCCTAACCCTAACCCTAACCCTAACCCAAACCCTAACCCTAACCCTAACCCAAACACTAAACATAACCCTAATCTTAACCCAAACCCAAACCCTAAACCTAACCCTAACCCTAACCCTAAAACCGAACACTAAACCTGAACATAAACCTAACCCTAACCCTAACCCTAACCCTAACCCAAACACTAACCCTAAACCTAACCCTAACCCTATCCCCAAACATTAACCCTAAACCTAACCCTAACCCAAACCCTAACCCTAAACCTAACCCTAACCCAAAACCTAACCCTATCCCAAACCCAAACACTAACCCTAAGCCTAATACTAACCCTAACCCTAACCCTAACCCTAACCGAACCCATAAAACTAACCCTATCCCTAAAGACAACCCTAACCCAAACCTTAACCCTAAACCTGAACCTAACATAACCCTAACCCTAACCCTAACCCTAAACCCGAACACTAAACCTGAACATAAACCTAACCCAAACCCTAACCCTAACACTAACCCTAACCCTAACTCTAATCCAAACAGACACCCTAACCCTATACCTAACCATAAACCAAACCCAAACCCTAACACTGAACTTAACACTAACCCTTACCCTAACCCAAACCCAAACAGTAACCCTAAACCTAAGCCTAACAATTACCCTAACCCCAACCCTACCCCTAACCCAAACCCTAACCCTAACCCTAACCCTAACCCAAACCCAAACACTAAACCTAACCCTAATCCTAACCCTAACCCAAACCCTAAACCTAACCCTAACCCTAACCCAAACCCTAACCATAACCAGATTCCAAACTAAAACACTATCTCTAAACCTAACCCTAACCCTAAACCTAACCCTAACCCTAACACAAACCCTAACCCTAACCCAAACCGTAACCCTAAACCTAACCCAAAACCTAACACTAACCCTAACCCTAACACAAACCCTAAGTCTAACCCTAAACCTAACCCAAACCCAAACCCTAACCCTAACCCTAACCCTAACCCAAAGCCCTAACCCTAACCCTAACCCTAACCCAAACCCAAACACTAAACATAACCCTATTCCTAACCCAAACCCAAACCCTAAACCTAACCCTAACCTTAACCCAAAACCTAACCATAACCAGAATCTAAACTATAACACTATCCCTAACCCTAACCCTAACCCTAACCGTAAACCTAACCCTAACCCTAATTCTAAACCCAACCCTAACCATAACCATAACCATAAACCATACCCTAATCCGAGGGTAGCCTTGAACTGATAATCCTCCTGCCTCACCCCCAAGAGTTGAGTTGTACTTTTTTAAGAGCAAAGATTTTGTTCAGCAACAATGAAAAAGGAAAATATTTTCCCTCATAGAAAACGATGTCCAAAGTAGTTTTCTGATTCAAATGTAGCTTATAGTAATTAAGAATCCAATATCAATAATATGGTAATTTCTAGAAAGAATGAGGTTGGTTATTTATGTAACCACGTGCAATCCTGGCAAGAGCTGCAGGACTGGGAAGCAACCTTGGCATGACTTGACCAGGGGAGGCGCACCTGCTCTGAAGCTATGATAGACAGGCAGAGCTCTGCAAGTGAGTGCTGAGTGCTACTGGTAAGTCTCCTGTCATTGGTGTCTGATGTGGGCAGGAGTGCTGAGGTCACAGAATCTTGGACTAAGATTCTGGAACTCCAAGAGGCAGTGACCAGGCAAACATTGTTTAGGGTGTTGCTAGGTGACAAAGCCCTCTCAGATGAGTTGCTGAAACACAGAGGTTTCTTGGTGGTATTCTCTTGTGTTTGGGTGACCAGTTTGGAGAGATTTAGTTGACTTTAGGTCAAAAATCTAGTGTTTGACAAAAAGAAGCAGCCAGGAGAAGTGGGAGGAGGAGGGGAGAAGGTGGTGTGGCCTGCTGGCCATGCCCAGGCCCTCCACATACAGGACCTCTACTACTAACCCTAATTGCCTACCTCTACTAACCCTAACGCTAACCCTAACCCTAACCCTAACCCTAATCCTAAACCTAACCTAACACTAACCCTATACCTAACCATAAGCCTAACGCAAACATTAAACCTAAACCTAACCCTAACCCTAACCCTAAGACTAAACCTAACCATAACCCAAACATTAACCCTAAACCTAACACTAACCCTAGCCCAAACCCTAACCATACACGTAACACTAACGCAAACCCTAACCCTAACCCTAACCCAAAACCAAACCCTAACCCTACCCCTAACCCTAACCCAAATATTAACACTAAACCTAAGCTAAACCCTAACCCTAAGCCTAACACTAACCCAAACCCTAACCATAACCATAATCCTAACCCTAACCCAAACCCGAACCCTAAAGCTAACCCAAACATTAAGCCTAAACCTAACCCTAACCCAAACCCTAACCCTAAACCTAACCCTAGCCCAAACCCTAACCCTAAACCTAACCCTAACACAAACCCTAACCCTATCTCAAACACAAACACTAACCCTAAGCCTAATCCTAACCCTAACCCTAACCCTAACCCTAACGGAACCCATAAACATAACCCTATCCCTAAACACAAACCTAACCCAAACCTTAACCCTAAACCTGACCCTAACCCTAACCCTAAAACTGAACACTAAACCTGAACATAAACCTAAACCAAACCCTAACCCTAACACTAACCCTAACCCTAACTCTAATCCAAACCCAAACACTAACCCTAATCCTAATCGTATCCCTAACCCTAAACCTAACCCTAACCCAAACGCACACCCTAACCCTAACCCTAACCCTAACCCTAACACAAACCCTAACCCTAACCCTAACCCTAACCCTAACCCTAACCCAAACCCTAACACTAACTAAAACCCTAACCCAAACCCTAACTCTAACCCTAACCCTAACCCAAACCCTAACCCTAACCCTAACCCTAACCCTAACCCTAACCCTAATCCTAACGCAAACCAAACCCTAACACTAACCCTAACCCTAAACCTAACCTTAATCCAAACCCAAAACCTAACCCTAAACCTAAACCTAACCATAACCAGAACACAAACCATAACTCTATCCCTAAACCTAACCCTAACCCTAAACCTAACCCTAACCCAAACGCACACCCTAACCCTAACACTAACCCTAACCCTAACCATAACCCAAACCCTAACCCTACCTTAAACTAAACTTAACCCTAACCCAAACGCTAACCCTAACCAAAACCCTAATCCTAAACCTAACCTTAACCCAAATCCTAAACTTATCGCAAACCCTCACCCTAAACCTAACCTAAAACCTAACCCTAACACTAACACTAACCCTAACCCAAACCCAAACCCTAATCCTAACACTAACACTAACCCTAACACTAACCCTAACCCTAACACTCACCCTAACCCAAAAGGAAACCCTAAACCTAACCCTAACCCTAACTCACAACATAACCCTAAACCTAACCCTAACCCTAATCCTAACCCTAACCCTAACCCAAACCATAACCTTAATCCTAATCGTATCTCTAACCCTAAACCTAACCCTAACCCAAACACTAACCCTAAACCTAACCCTAAACCTAACCCTAACCCTAATTCTAACCCTAACCCTAACCCTAACCCTAAACATAACCATAAACCATACCCTAATCCGAGGGTAGCCTTGAACTGATAATCCTCCTGCCTCACCCCCAAGAGTTGAGTTTTTTTTTTAAGAGCAAAGATTGGATTCAGCAACAATGAAAATGAAAATATTTTCCCTCATAGAAAACGATGTCCAAAGTAGTTTTCTGATTCAAATGTAGCTTATACTACTTAAAAATCCAATATCAATAATATGGTAATTTCTAGAAAGAATGAGGTTGGTTATTTAGGTAACCACGTGCAATCCTGGCAAGAGCTGCAGGACTGGGAAGCAACCTTGGCATGACTTGACCAGGGGAGGAGCAACTGCTCTGAAGCTATGATAGACAGGCAGAGCTTTGCAAGTGAGTGCTGAGTGCTATAGGACAGTCTCCTGTCATTGGTGTCTGATGTGGGCAGGAGTGCTGAGGTCACAGAATCTTGGACTAAGATTCTGGAACTCCAAGAGGCAGTGACGTGGCAAAGCATTGTTTAGGGTATTGCTAGGTGACAAAGCCCTCTCAGATGAGTTGCTGAAACACAGAGGTTTCATGGTGGTAGGCTCTTGTGTTTGGGTGACCAGTTTGGAGAGATTTAGTTGACTTTAGGTCAAAGTTCTAGTGTTTGACAAAAAGAAGCAGCCAGGAGAAAATGGGAGGAGGAGGGGAGAAGGTGGTGTGGCCTGCTGGCCCTGACTAGGTCCTCCACATACAGGACCTCTACTACAAAGTCTACCTCTACTAACCGAACCCTAACCCTAACCCTTACCCTAAACATAAACCTAAACCTAACCTAACACTAACCCTATACCTGACCCTAACCCTAACCCAAACATTAAACCTAAACCTAACCCTAACCCAAACCCTAAGCCTGATCCCAACCATAAACCAAACCCTAACCCTAAACCTAACCCTAACCCTAACACTAACCCTAACTCTAACCCAAACCCTATCTCTAAACCTAACCCTAACCCTAAACCTAACCCTAACTCACACACACACCCTAAAGCTAACCCTAACCCTAACCCGAACCCTAACCCTAACCGTAACCCAAACCCTAACACTAACCCTAACCCTAACCCAAACCCTAACTCTAAACCTAACCCTAACCCTAAAACTAACCCTAACTCACACGCACACCCTAACCCTAACCCTAACCCTAACCCTAACCCTAACCCGAACACAAACCCTAACCCTAAACCTAACCCTAACCCTAAACCAAACACTAACACTATCCCTAATCAAAACCCAAACCCTAATTCTAAACCTAACCCTAACCCAAACCCAAACCCTAACCCTAACCCTAACCCTAACACAAACCCTAACCCTAACCCTAACCCAAACACAAAACATAACCCTAATCTTAACCCAAACCCAAACCCTAAACCTAACCCTAACCCTAACCCTAAAACCGAACACTAAACCTGAACATAAACCTAACCCTAACCCTAACCCTAACCCTAACCCAAACACTAACCCTAAACCTAACCCTAACCCTATCCCCAAACATTAACCCTAACCCAAACCCTAACCCTAAACCTAACCCTAACCCAAACCCTAACCCTATCCCAAACCCAAACACTAACCCTAAGCCTAATACTAACCCTAACCCTAACCCTAACCCTAACCGAACCCATAAAACTAACCCTATCCCTAAAGACAACCCTAACCCAAACCTTAACCCTAAACCTGAACCTAACATAACCCTAACCCTAACCCTAACCCTAAACCCGAACACTAAACCTGAACATAAACGTAACCGAAACCCTAACCCTAACACTAACCCTAACCCTAACTCTAATCCAAACAGACACCCTAACCCTATACCTAACCATAAACCAAACCCAAACCCTAACACTGAACTTAACACTAACCCTTACCCTAACCCAAACCCAAACAGTAACCCTAAACCTAAGCCTAACAATTACCCTAACCCTAACCCTAACCCTAACCCAAACCATAACCCCAACCCTAACCCTAACCCAAACCCAAACACCAAACCTAACCCTAATCCTAACCCTAACCCAAACCCTAAACCTAACCCTAACCCTAACCCA
>JAJHUQ010000032.1:4327500-4362500 GCA_035773235.1 Eospalax fontanierii | reverse complement strand
CCTAAACCTAACCCTAACCCTAACCCAAACATTAACCCTAAACCTAACCCTAATCCTACCCCAAACCCTAACCCTAAACCTAACCCTAACACAAACCCAAACCCTAACCCAGCCCTAAACCTAACCCAAACTCTAACTGTAACCCTAACCCTAACCCTAACACTAAATGTAACACTAAACCAAACCCAAACCCTATACCTAACCCTAACCATAACCCAAACATTAACCCTAAACTTAAGCCTAACCAAACCCTAACCCTAAAGCTAACCCAAACATTAACCCTAAACCTAACCCTAACCCAAACTCTAACCCTAAACCTAACCCTAACCCAAACCCAAACCCAAACCCTAACCCTAATCGTAATCCAAACCCTAACACTAACCCTAACCCCAATCCTTACCCAAACCCAAACGCTAACCCTAACCCTAAACCTAACTCTAACCCAAACCCAAACCCTAACCCTAACCCTAAGCCAAACCATAACTCTATCCCTAAACCTAACCCTAACCCTAAACCTAACCCTAAACCAAACGCACACCCTAACTCTAACCCTAACCCAAACCCTATACCTAACCCTAACTCTAACCCAAACATTAACCCTAAATCTAATCCTAACCCAAAGCCAAAACCTAACCCTAACCATAACCCTAACCCAAACTCTATCGGTAACCCTAACCCTAACACTAAACCTAACACTAAACCAATCCCTAAGCCTATACCTAACCCTAACCCTAACCCAAACATTAACCCTAAACCTAACCCTAATCCAAACCCTAACCCTAACCCTAAACCAAACCCTAAACCGAACCATAACCCAAACATTAACCCTAAACCTAACCCTAACCCTAACCCAAACCCTAACCCTAAACCTAACCCTAGCCCAAACCCTAACCCTAAAGCTAACCCTAACACAAACCCTAACCCTAACCCAAACCCAAACCCAATCCATAACCCTAAACCTAACCCTAACCCAAACTCTAACCGTAACCCTAACCCTAACCCTAACCCTAACCCGAACCCTAACCCTAAACCTAACACTAACCCAAACCCTAACCCTAACCTAACCCTAACCCTAACCCTAATATTAAACCTAACCTAACACTAACCCTATACCTAACCCTAACCCTAACCCAAACATTAAACCTAAACCTAACCCTAACCCTAACCCTAAGACTAAACCTAACCATAACCCAAATATTAACCCTAAACCTAACCCTAACCCTAGCCCAAACCCTAACCCTAAACGTAACACTAACACAAACCCTAACCCTAACCCAAACCCAAACCCTAACCATAACCCTAACCCTAACCCAAATATTAACGCTAAACCTAACCCTAACCTAAACCCTAACCCTAAACCTAACACTAACCCAAACCCTACCCATAACCATAATCCTAACCCTAACCCAAACCCTAACCCTAAAGCTAACCCAAACATTAATCCTAAACCTAACCCTAACCCAAACCCTAACCCTAAACCTAACCCTAACCCTAACACTAACCCTAAAACCGAATACTAAACCTGAACATAACCCTAAACCAAATGATAACCCTAACACTAACCCTAACACTAACTCTAATCCAAACCCAAACCCTAACCCTAACCCTAACCCTAAACCAAAAACAAACCCTAACCCTAACCTTAACCCTAATCCTAAACCAAACCCAAACCCAAACCCTAACCCTAACCCTAACCCTAAACGAAACCCTAACCATAACCAGAATCCAAACCATAACACTATCCCTAAACCTAACTCTAACCCTAAAGCTAACCCTAACCCAAATGCACACCCTAACCCTAACCCTAACCCTAACCCACCCAAACCCTGACAATAACCCTAACCCTAACCTAAACCCTAATCCTAACCCTAACCCAAACCCTAACTCTAACCCTAACCCTAAACCAAACCCAAACCCTAACCTAACCCTAACCCTAACAGTAACCCAAAACCTAACCCTAACCCTAACTCAAACCCTAACCCTAACCCTAACCCATACCCCAACCCAAACCCAAAACCTAACCGTAACCCTCACGCAAACCATGAACCTAATCGTAACACTAACCCTAACCCAAAACCTGACCATAACCCTAACCCTAACCCTAACCCTAACACAAACCCTAACCCTAACCTAACCCTAACCCTAAACCTAACCCTAACCCTAACCCTAACCCAAACCCAAACCCTAATCCTAACCCTAACCCTAACCCTAACCCTAACACTCACCCTAACCCTAATTCTAACCCTAACCCTAACCCTAACCCTAACGCAAACTCTAACCGTAATCGTAACCCTAACCCTAACACTAACCCTAAACCTAACACTAACCCAAACCCAAACCCTAACCCAACCCTAACCCTAACCCTAAACCTAAGCCTAACAATAAACCAAACCCTAACCTTAAACCTAACCGTAACCCAAACCCTAACGCTAAACCTAACCCTAACCCAAAGCCTAACCCTAAACCTAACAGTAACATAAAAACCTAAACCTAAACCTACCCCTAACCCTAATCCAAACCCAAATCCTAACCCTAACCGTAACCCTAACCCTAACCCTAACCTTAACCCAAACATTAACCCTAAACCTAACCCTAACCCAAACCCTAACCCTAAACCTAACCCTATACCAAACCCTAACCCTATCCCAAACCCAAACACTAACCCTAAGCCTAATCCTAACCCTAACCCTAACCCTAACTCTAACCGAACCCATAAACCTAACCCTATCCCTAAACACAACCCTAACACAAACCTTAACCCTAAACCTGAACCTAACACTAACCCTAACCCTAACCCTAACCCTAAACCCGAACACTAAACCTGAACATAAACCTAACCCAAACCCTAACCCTAACACTAACCCTAACCCTAACTCTAATCCAAACAGACACCCTAAACCTATACCTAACCATAAACCAAACTCAAACCCTAACACTGAACTTAACACTAACCCTAACCCTAACCCAAACCCTAACCCTAACCCTAACCCAAACCCAAACACTAAACCTCACCCTAATCCTAACCCTAACCCAAACCCTAAACCTAACCCTAACCGTAACCCAAACCCTAAACATAACCAGAATCCAAAATATAACACTATCTCTAAACCTAACCCTAACCCTAAACCTAACCCTAACTCACACGCACACCCTAACCCTAACCCTAACTCTAACCCTAACACAAACCCTAGTCCTAACACTAACCCTAACCCTAACCCTAATCCTAACCCTAACACAAATCCTAATCCTAACCCTAACCCTAACCCAAACCATAACCCTAATCCTAATCGTATCCCTAACCCTAAACCTAACCCTAACCCAAACACTAACCCTTACCCTAACCCTAAACCTAACCCTAACCCTAATTCTAACCCTAACCCTAACCATAACCATAAACATAACCATAACCCATACCCTAATCCGAGGGTAGCCTTGAACTGATAATCCTCCTGCCTCACCCCCAAGAGTTGAGTAGCACTTTTTTAAGAGCAAAGATTGGATTCAGCAACAATGAAAAAGGAAAATATTTTCCCTCATAGAAAACGATTTCCAAAGTAGTTTTCTGATTCAAATGTAGCTTATAGTACTTAAGAATCCAATATCAATAATATGGTAATTTCTAGAAAGAATGAGGTTGGTTATTTATGTAACCACGTGCAATCCTGGCAAGAGCTCCAGGACTGGGAAGCAACCTTGGCATGACTTGACCAGGGGAGGCGCACCTACTCGGAAGCTATGATAGACAGGAAGACCTTGCAAGTGAGTGCTGAGTGCTATTGGACAGTCTCCTGTCATTGGTGTCTGATGTGGGCGGGAGTGCTGAGGTCACAGAATCTTGGACTAAGATTCTGGAACTCCAAGAGGCAGTGACGTGGCAAAGCATTGTTTAGGGTATTGCTAGGTGACAAAGCCCTCTCAGATGAGTTGCTGAAACACAGAGGTTTCATGGTGGTAGGCTCTTGTGTTTGGGTGACCAGTTTGGAGAGATTTAGTTGACTTTCGGTCAAAGTTCTAGTGTTTGACAAAAAGAAGCAGCCAGGAGAAAATGGGAGGAGGAGGGGAGAAGGTGGTGTGGCCTGCTGGCCCTGACTAGGTCCTCCACATACAGGACCTCTACTACAAAGTCTACGTCTACTAACCTAACCCTAACCCTAACCCTTACCCTAAACCTAACCTAACACTAACCCTATACCTGACCCTAACCCTAACCCAAACATTAAACCTAAACCTAACCCTAACCCAAACCCTTAGCCTGAACCCAACCATAAACCAAACCCTAACCCTAAACCTAACCCTAACCCTAACCCTAACCCAAACATTAACCCTAAACCAAACCCTAAACCTAGCCCAAACCCTAACCCTAAACCTAACCCTAACACAAACCCAAACCCTAACCCAGCCCTAAACCTAACCCAAACTCTAACTGTAACCCTAACCCTAACCCTAACACTAAACGTAACACTAAACCAAACACAAACCCTATACCTAACCCTAACCATAACCCAAACATTAACCCTAAACCTAACCCTAACCAAACCCTAACCCTAAACCTAAACCTAACCCAAACCCTAACCATAACCATATCTCTAAACCTAACCCAAACCCTAACCCTAAAGCTAACCCAAACATTAACCCTAAACCTAACCCTAACCCAAACTCTAACCCTAAACCTAACCCTAACCCAAACCCAAACCCTAACCCTAACCCTAATCGTAACCCAAACCCTAACCCTAACCCTAACCCCAATCCTTACCCAAACCCAAACCCTAATGCTAACCCTAAACCTAACTCTAACCCAAACCCAATCCCTAACCCTAACCCTAACCTTAACCCCAAGCCAAACCCTAACCCTAACCCTAATCCAAACCCTAACCAGAACCAGAACCCAAACCATAACTCTATCCCTAAACCTAACCCTAACCCTAAACCTAACCCTAAACCAAACGCACACCCTAACCCTAACCCTAACCCAAACCCTATACCTAACCCTAACTCTAACCCAAACATTAACCCTAAACCTAACCCTAACCCAAACCCAAACCCTAACCCTAACCATAACCCTAACCCAAACTCTACCGGTAACCCTAACCCTAACCCTAACCCTAACCCTAACCCTAACCCAAACCTAACACTAACCCTAACCCTAACCCAAACCCTAACTCTAAACCTAACCCTAACCCAAACCCAAACCCTAACCCTAACCCTAACCCTAACCCAAACCCTAACCCTAACCCGAACCCTAACCCTAACCCAAACACTAAATATAACCCTAATCTTAAACCAAACCCAAACCCTAAACCTAACCCTAACCCAAACACTAACCCTAAACCTAAACCTAACCCTATCCCCAAATATTAACCCTAAACCTAACCCTAACCCAAACCCTAACTCTAAACCTAACCCTAACCCAAACCCAAACCCTAACCCTAACCCTAACCCTAATCCAAACCCTAACCCAGCCCTAACCCTAACCCTAACCCAAACACTAAACATAACCCTAACCCTAAACCTAACCCTAACTCTAATTCTAACCCTAACCCTAACCCTAACCATAACCATAAACCATACCCTAATCCGAGGGTAGCCTTGAACTGATAATCCTATTGCCTCACCCCCAAGAGTTGAGTTGTATTTTTTTAAGAGCAAAGATTGGATTCAGCAACAATGAAAATGAAAATATTTTCCCTCATAGAAAACGATGTCCTAACAAGTTTTCTGATTTAAATGTAGCTTATAGTACTTAAAAATCCAATATCAATAATATGGTAATTTCTAGAAAGAATGAGGTTGGTTATTTAGGTAACCACGTGCAATCCTGGCAAGAGCTGCAGGACTGGGAAGCAACCTTGGCATGACTTGACCAGAGGAGGAGCAACTGCTCTGAAGCTATGATAGACAGGCAGAGCTTTGCAAGTGAGTGCTGAGTGCTATTGGATAGTCTCCTGTCATTGGTGTCTGATGTGGGCAGGAGTGCTTAGGTCACAGAATCTTGGACTAAGATTCTGGAACTCCAAGAGGCAGTGACGTGGCAAAGCATTGTTTAGGGTATTGCTAGGTGACAAAGCCCTCTCAGATGAGTTGCTGAAACACAAAGGTTTCATGGTGGTAGGCTCTAGTGTTTGGGTGACCAGTTTGGAGAGATTTAGTTGACTTTAGGTCAAAGTTCTAGTGTTTTACAAAAAGAAGCAGCCAGGAGAAGATGGGAGGAGGAGGGGAGATGGTGGTGTGGCCTGCTGGCCCTGCCTAGGTCCTCCACCTACAGGACCTCTACTACAAAGTCTACCTCTACTAACCTAACCCTAACCCTAACCCTTACCCTAAACCTAAACCTAAACCTAACCTAACACTAACCCTATACCTAACCCTAACCCTAACCCAAACATTAAACCTAAACCTAACCCTAACCCAAACCCTAAGCCTGAACCCAAAAATAAACGAAACCCAAACCCTAAACCTAACCCTAACCCTAACCCAAACATTAACCCTAAATCTAACCCTAATCCTAGCCCAAACCCTAACCCTAAAGCTAACCCTAACACAAACCCAAACCCTAACCCAGCCCTTAACCTAACCCAAACTCTAACTGTAACCCTAACCCTAACCCTAACACTAAACGTAACACTAAACCAAACCCAAACCCTATACCTAACCCTAACCATAACCCAAACATTAACCCTAAACCTAACCCTAACCCAAACCCTAACCCTAAACCTAAACCTAACCCAAACCCTAACCATAACCATATCTCTAAACCTAACCCAAACCCTAACCCTAAAGCTAACCCAAACATTAACCCTAAACCTAACCCTAACCCAAACTCTAACCCTAAACCTAACCATAACCAAAACCCAAACCCTAACACTAACCCTAATCGTAACCCAAACCCTAAACCTAAACCTAACCGCAATCCTTACCCAAACCCAAACCCTAACCCCAACCCTAAACCTAACCCTAAACCAAACCCAAACCCTAACCCTAACCCTAACCTTAACCCAAACCCAAACCCTAACCCTAACCCTAAACCAAACCCTAACCATAACCAGAAACTAAACCATAACTCTATCCCTAAACCTAACCCTAACCCTAAACCTAAACATAAACCAAACACACACCCTAACCCTAACCCTAACCCAAACACTATATCTAACCCTAACTCTAACCCAAACATTAACCCTAAACCTAACCCTAACCCAAACCCAAACCCTAACTCTAACAATAACCCTAACCTAAACTCTACCGGTAACCCTAACCCTAACACTAAACCTAACACTAAACCAAACACTAAGCCTATACCTAACCCTAACCCTAACCCAAACATTAACCCTAAACCTAACCCTAACCCAAACCCTAACCCTAACCCTAAACCTAACCCTAACCCTAACCCAAACATTAACCCTAAACCTAACCCTAACCCAAACCCTAACCCTAACCCTAAACCTAACCCTAACCCTAACCCTAACCCTAACCCTAACCCTAAACCTAACCCTAGCCCAAACCCTAACCCTAAACCTAACCCTAACACAAACCCTTACCCTAACCCAAACCCAAACCCAATCCATAACCCTAAACCTAACCCTAACCCAAACTCTAACCGTAACCCTAACCCTAACCCTAACCCTAACCCTAACCCTAAACCTAACACTAACCCAAACCCTAACCCTAACCCTAACCCTAACCCTAACCCTAACCCAAACATTAAACCTAAATCTAACCCTAAACAAAACCCTAACAATAAACCTAACCCTAACCAAAACCCTAACACTAATCCTAACCCTAACACAAACCCTAACCCTAACGCTAACCAAACCAAATCCTAACCCTTACACTAACCCTAACCCAACCCTAATCCTAAACCAAACTCAAACACTAACCCTAAATCTCACCCTAACCCTAATCGAAAACCTAACACTAACCCTACCCCAAACCATAACTCTATCCCAAAACCTAACCTTAGAACTAAACCAAACCCAAACCTTAACCCTGACACTAACCCTAACCCTAACCCTAACACTAACCCTAAACCTAACTCTAACCCTACCCCAAACCCTAACCCTAAACCTAACTCTAACCCTAACCCAAACCCTAAACCTAACCCTAACCCTAACCCTAACCCAAACATTAAGCCTAAACCTAACCCTAACCCAAACCCTAACACCAAACCTAACCCTAGCCCAAACCCTAACCCTAAACCTAACCCTAACACAAACCCTAACCCTAACCCAAACGCTAACCCTAAACCTAACTCTAACCCTAACCCAAACCCTAACCCTAACCCTAACCCTAACCCTAACCCAAACCCTAACCCTAACCCTAACCCTAACCCAAACCCTAACCCTAACCCTAACCCTAACCCTAATCCTAAATCTTACACTAATCCAAACCATAACCCTAACCCTAAATGTAACCCTAACCCTAAACCTAACCCAAACCCAAACCCAAACACTAAACCTAACCCTAATCCTAACCCTAACCCAAACCCTAAACCTAAACCTAACCCTAACCCAAACCCTAACCATAACCAGAATCCAAACTATAACACTATCTCTAAACCTAACCCTAACCCTAAACCTAACACTAAATCACACGCACAACCTAACTCTAACCCTAACCCTTACCCTAACCCTAACACAAACCCTAACCCTAACCTTAACCCTAACCCTAACCCTAATCCAAACCCTAACACTAACCCTAACTCTAACCCAAACCCTAACTCTAAACCTAACCCTAACCCTAAACCTAACCCTAACTCACACGCACACCCTAACCCTAACCCTAACCCTAACCCTAACCCTAACACAAACCCTAACCCTAACCCTAACCCTAACCCTAACCCAAACCCTAACACTAACCCTAACCATAACCCAAACCCTAACTCTAAACCTAAACCTAACCCAAACCCAAACCCTAACCCTAACCCTAACCCGAACCCTAACCCAAACCCTAACCCTAACCCTAACCTCAACCCATACCTAAACACTAAACATAACCCTAATCCTAACCCAAACCCAAACCCTAAACTTAACCCTAACCCTAACCCTAAAACCGAACACTAAACCTGAACATAAACCTAACCCTAACACTAACCCTAACCCTAACCCAAACACTAACCCTAAACCTAATCCTAACCCTAACCCTAACCCTAACCCTAAACCTAACCCTAACCCTAACACTAACCCTAACCCAAACACTAACCCTAAACCTAACCCTAACCCTAACCCAAAACCAAACCCTAACCCTAACCCTAACCCTAACCCAAATATTAACACTAAACCTAACCTAAACCCTAACCCTAAGCCTAACACTAACCCAAACCCTAACCATAACCATAATCCTAACCCTAACCCAAACCCTAACCCTAAAGCTAACCCAAACATTAAGCCTAAACCTAACCCTAACCCAAACCCTAAACCTAAACCTAACCCTAGCCCAAACCCTAACCCTAAACCTAACCCTAACACAAACCCTAACCCTATCCGAAACACAAACACTAACCCTAAGCCTAATCCTAACCCTAACCCTAACCCTAACCCTAACCGAACCCAAAAACATAACCCTATCCCTATATACAAACCTAACCCAAACCTTAACCCTAAACCTGTCCCTAACCCTAACCCTAAAACTGAACACTAAACCTGAACATAAACCTAAACCAAACCCTAACCCTAACACTAACCCTAACCCTAACTCTAATCCAAACCCAAACACTAACCCTAATCCTAATCGTATCCCTAACCCTAAACCTAACCCTAACTCAAACGCACACCCTAACCCTAACCCTAACCCTAACCCTAACACAAACCCTAACCCTAACCCTAACCCTAACCCTAACCCTAACCCAAACCCTAACACTAACTAAAACCCTAACCCAAACCCTAACTCTAACCCTAACCCTAACCCAAACCCTAACCCTAACCCTAACCCTAACCCTAACCCTAACCCTAATCCTAACGCAAACCAAACCCTAACACTAACCCTAACCCTAAACCTAACCCTAATCCAAACCCAAAACCTAACCCTAAACCTAAACCTAACCATAACCAGAGCACAAACCATAACTCTATCCCTAATCCTAACCCTAACCCTAAACCTAACCCTAACCCAAACGCACACCCTAACCCTAACACTAACCCTAACCCTAACCATAACCCAAACCCTAACCCTAACCTTAAACTAAACTTAACCCTAACCCAAACGCTAACCCTAACCAAAACCCTAATCCTAAACCTAACCTTAACCCAAATCCTAAACTTATCGCAAACCCTCACCCTAAACCTAACCTAAAACATAACCGTAACCCTAACACTAACCCTAACCCAAACCCAAACCCTAATCCTAACACTAACACTAACCCTAACCCTAACCCTAACCCTAACCCAAACATTAACCCTAAACCTAACCCTAATCCAAACCCTAACCCTAACCCTAAACCAAACCCTAACCCGAACCATAATCCAAACATTAACCCTAAACCTAACCCTAACCCTAACCCAAACCCTAACCCTAAACCTAACCCTAGCCCAAACCCTAACCCTAAACCTAACCCTAACACAAACCCTAACCCTAACCCAAACCCAAACCCAATCCATAACCCTAAACCTAACCCTAACCCAAACTCTAACCGTAACCCTAACCCTAACCCTAACCTTAACCCGCACCCTAACCCTAAACCTAACACTAACCCAAACCCTAACCCTAACCCTAACCCTAACCCTAACCCTAACCCTAACCCTAACCCAAACATTAAACCTAAAGCTAACACTAAACCAAACCCTAACAATAAACCTAACCCTAACCCAAACCCTAACCCTAATCCTAACCCTAACACAAACCCTAACCCTAACGCTAACCAAACCAAATCCTAACCCTTACACTAACCCTAACCCAACCCTAATCCTAAACCGAACTCAAACACTAACCATAAATCTCACCCTAACCCTAATCGAAAACCTAACACTAACCCTACCCCAAACCATAACTCTATCCCAAAACCTAACCTTAAAACTAAACCAAACCCAAACCTTAACCCTGACACTAACCCTAACCCTAACCCTAACCCTAACCCAAACCCAAACCCTAACCCTAACACAAACGCAAACCCTACCCCTAACCCTAACCCTAACCCTAACCCTAACTCTAAACCTAACACTAACCCTAATCCTAACCCAAACCCTAAGCCTAAACCTAACTCTAACCCTAACAGAAATCCTAACCCTAACCCTAACCCTAACCCTAACCCAAACATTAAGCCTAAACCTAACCCTAACCCAAACACTAACTCTAAACCTAACCCTAGCCCAAACCCTAACCCTAAACCTAACCCTAACACAAACCCTAACCCTAACCCTAACCCAACCCAAACCCTAATCCAAACACTAACCCTAACCCTAACCCTAACCCTCACCAAAACCCAAACGCAATCCTCACCCTAACCCTAACCCTAACCCAAACCCTAACCCTAACCCTAACTCTAACCCAAAACCTAACCCTAAACCTAATCCTAAACCTAACCCTAATCCGAACCATAACCCTAACCCTAAATGTAACCCTAACCCTAAACCTAACGCTAACCCAAACCCAAACACTAAACCTAACCCTAATCCTAACCCTAACCCAAACCCTAAACCTAAACCTAAACCTAACCCAAACCCTAACCATAACCAGAATCCAAACTATAACACTATCTCTAAACCTAACCCTAACCCTAAACCTAACCCTAACTCACACACACACCCTAAAGCTAACCCTAACCCTAACCCGAACCCTAACCCTAACCGTAACCCAAACCCTAACACTAACCCTAACCCTAACCCAAACCCTAACTCTAAACCTAACCCTAACCCTAAAACTAACCCTAACTCACACGCACACCCTAACCCTAACCCTAACCCTAACCCTAACCCTAACCCGAACACAAACCCTAACCCTAAACCTAACCCTAACCCTAAACCAAACACTAACACTATCCCTAATCAAAACCCTAACCCTAATTCTAAACCTAACCCTAACCCAAACCCAAACCCTAACCCTAACCCTAACCCTAACACAAACCCTAACCCTAACCCTAACCCAAACACTAAACATAACCCTAATCTTAACCCAAACCCAAACCCTAAACCTAACCCTAACCCTAACCCTAAAACCGAACACTAAACCTGAACATAAACCTAACCCTAACCCTAACCCTAACCCTAACCCAAACACTAACCCTAAACCTAACCCTAACCCTATCCCCAAACATTAACCCTAACCCAAACCCTAACCCTAAACCTAACCCTAACCCAAACCCTAACCCTATCCCAAACCCAAACACTAACCCTAAGCCTAATACTAACCCTAACCCTAACCCTAACCCTAACCGAACCCATAAAACTAACCCTATCCCTAAAGACAACCCTAACCCAAACCTTAACCCTAAACCTGAACCTAACATAACCCTAACCCTAACCCTAACCCTAAACCCGAACACTAAACCTGAACATAAACCTAACCCAAACCCTAACCCTAACACTAACCCTAACCCTAACTCTAATCCAAACAGACACCCTAACCCTATACCTAACCATAAACCAAACCCAAACCCTAACACTGAACTTAACACTAACCCTTACCCTAACCCAAACCCAAACAGTAACCCTAAACCTAAGCCTAACAATTACCCTAACCCTAACCCTAACCCTAACCCAAACCATAACCCTAACCCTAACCCTAACCCAAACCCAAACACTAAACCTAACCCTAATCCTAACCCTAACCCAAACCCTAAACCTAACCCTAACCCTAACCCAAACCCTAACCATAACCAGAATCCAAACTAAAACACTATCTCTAAACCTAACCCTAACCCTAAACCTAACCCTAACCCTAACCCTAACACAAACCCTAAACCTAACCCAAATCGTAACCCTAACCCTAACCCTAAACCTAACACTAACCCTAGCCCAAACCCTAACCATAAACGTAACACTAACACAAACCCTAAACCTAACCCTGACCCAAAACCAAACCCTAACCCTAACCCTAACCCTAACCCAAATATTAACACTAAACCTAACCTAAACCCTAACCCTAAGCCTAACACTAACCCAAACCCTAACCATAACCATAATCCTAACCCTAACCCAAACCCTAACCCTAAAGTTAACCCAAACATTAACCCTAAACCTAACCCTAACCCAAACCCTAACCCTAAACCTAAACCTAGCCCAAACCCTAACCCTAAACCTAACCCTAACACAAACCCTAACCCTATCCCAAACACAAACACTAACCCTAGGCGTAGTCCTAACCCTAACCCTAACCCTAACCCTAATGGTACCCATAGACATAGCCCTATCCCTAAACACAAACCTAACCCAAACCTTAACCCTAAACCTGTCCCTAACCCTAACCCTAAAACTGAACACTAAACCTGAACATAAACCTAAACCAAACCCTAACCCTAACACTAACCCTAACCCTAACTCTAATCCAAACCCAAACACTAAACCTATACCTAACCCTAAACCAAACCCAAACCCTAACACTGAACTTAACACTAACCCTAATCCTAACACAAACCCAAACCCTAACCCTAACCCTATCCTTACAATAACCCAAACCCTAACACTAAATCTAACCAAAACCCTAACCCTGACCCTAACCCTAAACCAAACACAAACCCTAACCCTAACCCTAACCCTAATCCTAACCCAAAACCAAACCCTAACCCTAACCCTAACCCTAAACCAAACCCTAACCATAACAAGAATCCAAACCATAACACTATCCCTAAACCTAACCCTAACCATAAACCTAAACCTAAATCAAATGCACACCCTAACCCTAACCCTAACCCTACCCTAACCCAAACCCTGACAATAACCCCAACCCTAACCTAAACCCTAATCCTAACCCTAACCAAAACCCTAACTCTAACCCTAACCCTAAACCAAACCCAAACACTAACCTAACCCTAACCCTAACAGTAACCCAAACCCTGACCCTAACCCTAACTCAAACCCTAACCCTAACCCTAACGAATACCCCAACCCAAACCCAAAACCAAACCGTAACCCTCACCCAAACCATGAACCTAATCGTAACACTAACCCTAACCCAAACCCTGAACGTAACCCTAACCCTAACCCTAACACAAACCCTAACCCTAACCCTAACCCTTAACCCTAACCCTTACCCAAACCCAAACCCTAATCCTAACCCTAACCCTAACCCTAACAATAACATTCACCCTAACCCAAACGGAAACCCTAAACCTAACCCTAATCCTAACTCAAAGTCTAACCCTAACCCTAACCCTAATTCTAACCCTAACCCTAACCTAAACTGTAACCGCAACCGTAACCCTAACCCTAACCCTAACCCTAAACCTAACACTAACCCAAACCCAAACCCTAACCCTAACACAAACGCAAACCCTACCCCTAACCCTAACCCTAACCCTAACCCTAACTCTAAACCTAACACTAACCCTAATCCTAACCCAAACCCTAAGCCTAAACCTAACTCTAACCCTAACAGAAATCCTAACCCTAACCCTAACCCTAACCCTAACCCAAACATTAAGCCTAAACCTAACCCTAACCCAAACACTAACTCTAAACCTAACCCTAGCCCAAACCCTAACCCTAAACCTAACCCTAACACAAACCCTAACCCTAACCCTAACCCAACCCAAACCCTAATCCAAACACTAACCCTAACCCTAACCCTAACCCTCACCAAAACCCAAACGCAATCCTCACCCTAACCCTAACCCTAACCCAAACCCTAACCCTAACCCTAACTCTAACCCAAAACCTAACCCTAAACCTAATCCTAAACCTAACCCTAATCCGAACCATAACCCTAACCCTAAATGTAACCCTAACCCTAAACCTAACGCTAACCCAAACCCAAACACTAAACCTAACCCTAATCCTAACCCTAACCCAAACCCTAAACCTAAACCTAAACCTAACCCAAACCCTAACCATAACCAGAATCCAAACTATAACACTATCTCTAAACCTAACCCTAACCCTAAACCTAACCCTAACTCACACACACACCCTAAAGCTAACCCTAACCCTAACCCGAACCCTAACCCTAACCGTAACCCAAACCCTAACACTAACCCTAACCCTAACCCAAACCCTAACTCTAAACCTAACCCTAACCCTAAAACTAACCCTAACTCACACGCACACCCTAACCCTAACCCTAACCCTAACCCTAACCCTAACCCGAACACAAACCCTAACCCTAACTCTAACCCTAATCCTAAACCAAACACTAACACTATCCCTAATCAAAACCCAAACCCTAATTCTAAACCTAACCCTAACCCAAACCCAAACCCTAACCCTAACCCTAACCCTAACACAAACCCTAACCCTAACCCTAACCCAAACACTAAACATAACCCTAATCTTAACCCAAACCCAAACCCTAAACCTAACCCTAACCCTAACCCTAAAACCGAACACTAAACCTGAACATAAACCTAACCCTAACCCTAACCCTAACCCTAACCCAAACACTAACCCTAAACCTAACCCTAACCCTATCCCCAAACATTAACCCTAACCCAAACCCTAACCCTAAACCTAACCCTAACCCAAACCCTAACCCTATCCCAAACCCAAACACTAACCCTAAGCCTAATACTAACCCTAACCCTAACCCTAACCCTAACCGAACCCATAAAACTAACCCTATCCCTAAAGACAACCCTAACCCAAACCTTAACCCTAAACCTGAACCTAACATAACCCTAACCCTAACCCTAACCCTAAACCCGAACACTAAACCTGAACATAAACCTAACCCAAACCCTAACCCTAACACTAACCCTAACCCTAACTCTAATCCAAACAGACACCCTAACCCTATACCTAACCATAAACCAAACCCAAACCCTAACACTGAACTTAACACTAACCCTTACCCTAACCCAAACCCAAACAGTAACCCTAAACCTAAGCCTAACAATTACCCTAACCCTAACCCTAACCCTAACCCAAACCATAACCCTAACCCTAACCCTAACCCAAACCCAAACACTAAACCTAACCCTAATCCTAACCCTAACCCAAACCCTAAACCTAACCCTAACCCTAACCCAAACCCTAACCGTAACCAGAATCCAAACTAAAACACTATCTCTAAACCTAACCGTAACCCTAAACCTAACCGTAACCCTAACCCTAACACAAACGCTAAACCTAACCCAAATCGTAACCCTAACCCTAACCCTAAACCTAACACTAACCCTAGCCCAAACCCTAACCATAAACGTAACACTAACACAAACCCTAAACCTAACCCTGACCCAAAACCAAACCCTAACCCTAACCCTAACCCTAACCCAAATATTAACACTAAACCTAACCTAAACCCTAACCCTAAGCCTAACACTAACCCAAACCCTAACCATAACCATAATCCTAACCCTAACCCAAACCCCAACCCTAAAGTTAACCCAAACATTAACCCTAAACCTAACCCTAACCCAAACCCTAACCCTAAACCTAAACCTAGCCCAAACCCTAACCCTAAACCTAACCCTAACACAAACCCTAACCCTATCCCAAACACAAACACTAACCCTAAGCGTAATCCTAACCCTAACCCTAACCCTAACCCTAATGGAACCCATAAACATAACCCTATCCCTAAACACAAACCTAACCCAAACCTTAACCCTAAAACCTGACCCTAACCCTAACCCTAAAACTGAACACTAAACCTGAACATAAACCTAAACCAAACCCTAACCCTAACACTAACCCTAACCCTAACTCTAATCCAAACCCAAACACTAACCCTATACCTAACCCTAAACCAAACCCAAACCCTAACACTGAACTTAACACTAACCCTAATCCTAACACAAACCCAAACCCTAACCCTAACCCTATCCTTACAATAACCCAAACCCTAACACTAAATCTAACCAAAACCCTAACCCTGACCCTAACCCTAAACCAAACACAAACCCTAACCCTAACCCTAACCCTAATCCTAACCCAAAACCAAACCCTAACCCTAACCCTAACCCTAAACCAAACCCTAACCATAACAAGAATCCAAACCATAACACTATCCCTAAACCTAACCCTAACCATAAACCTAAACCTAAATCAAATGCACACCCTAACCCTAACCCTAATCCTACCCTAACCCAAACCCTGACAATAACCCCAACCCTAACCTAAACCCTAATCCTAACCCTAACCAAAACCCTAACTCTAACCCTAACCCTAAACCAAACCCAAACACTAACCTAACCCTAACCCTAACAGTAACCCAAACCCTGACCCTAACCCTAACTCAAACCCTAACCCTAACCCTAACGAATACCCCAACCCAAACCCAAAACCAAACCGTAACCCTCACCCAAACCATGAACCTAATCGTAACACTAACCCTAACCCAAACCCTGAACGTAACCCTAACCCTAACCCTAACACAAACCCTAACCCTAACCCTAACCCTTAACCCTAACCCTTACCCAAACCCAAACCCTAATCCTAACCCTAACCCTAACCCTAACAATAACATTCACCCTAACCCAAACGGAAACCCTAAACCTAACCCTAATCCTAACTCAAAGTCTAACCCTAACCCTAACCCTAATTCTAACCCTAACCCTAACCTAAACTGTAACCGCAACCGTAACCCTAACCCTAACCCTAACCCTAAACCTAACACTAACCCAAACCCAAACCCTAACCCTAACACAAACGCAAACCCTACCCCTAACCCTAACCCTAACCCTAACCCTAACTCTAAACCTAACACTAACCCTAATCCTAACCCAAACCCTAAGCCTAAACCTAACTCTAACCCTAACAGAAATCCTAACCCTAACCCTAACCCTAACCCTAACCCAAACATTAAGCCTAAACCTAACCCTAACCCAAACACTAACTCTAAACCTAACCCTAGCCCAAACCCTAACCCTAAATCTAACCCTAACACAAACCCTAACCCTAACCCTAACCCAACCCAAACCCTAATCCAAACACTAACCCTAACCCTAACCCTAACCCTCACCAAAACCCAAACGCAATCCTCACCCTAACCCTAACCCTAACCCAAACCCTAACCCTAACCCTAACTCTAACCCAAAACCTAACCCTAAACCTAATCCTAAACCTAACCCTAATCCGAACCATAACCCTAACCCTAAATGTAACCCTAACCCTAAACCTAACGCTAACCCAAACCCAAACACTAAACCTAACCCTAATGCTAACCCTAACCCAAACCCTAAACCTAAACCTAAACCTAACCCAAACCCTAACCATAACCAGAATCCAAACTATAACACTATCTCTAAACCTAACCCTAACCCTAAACCTAACCCTAACTCACACACACACCCTAAAGCTAACCCTAACCCTAACCCGAACCCTAACCCTAACCGTAACCCAAACCCTAACACTAACCCTAACCCTAACCCAAACCCTAACTCTAAACCTAACCCTAACCCTAAAACTAACCCTAACTCACACGCACACCCTAACCCTAACCCTAACCCTAACCCTAACCCTAACCCGAACACAAACCCTAACCCTAAACCTAACCCTAACCCTAAACCAAACACTAACACTATCCCTAATCAAAACCCAAACCCTAATTCTAAACCTAACCCTAACCCAAACCCAAACCCTAACCCTAACCCTAACCCTAACACAAACCCTAACCCTAACCCTAACCCTAACACTAAACATAACCCTAATCTTAACCCAAACCCAAACCCTAAACCTAACCCTAACCCTAACCCTAAAACCGAACACTAAACCTCAACATAAACCTAACCCTAACCCTAACCCTAACCCTAACCCAAACACTAACCCTAAACCTAACCCTAACCCTATCCCCAAACATTAACCCTAACCCAAACCCTAACCCTAAACCTAACCCTAACCCAAACCCTAACCCTATCCCAAACCCAAACACTAACCCTAAGCCTAATACTAACCCTAACCCTAACCCTAACCCTAACCGAACCCATAAAACTAACCCTATCCCTAAAGACAACCCTAACCCAAACCTTAACCCTAAACCTGAACCTAACATAACCCTAACCCTAACCCTAACCCTAAACCCGAACACTAAACCTGAACATAAACCTAACCCAAACCCTAACCCTAACACTAACCCTAACCCTAACTCTAATCCAAACAGACACCCTAACCCTATACCTAACCATAAACCAAACCCAAACCCTAACACTGAACTTAACACTAACCCTTACCCTAACCCAAACCCAAACAGTAACCCTAAACCTAAGCCTAACAATTACCCTAACCCTAACCCTAACCCTAACCCAAACCATAACCCTAACCCTAACCCTAACCCAAACCCAAACACTAAACCTAACCCTAATCCTAACCCTAACCCAAACCCTTAACCTAACCCTAACCCTAACCCAAACCCTAACCATAACCAGAATCCAAACTAAAACACTATCTCTAAACCTAACCCTAACCCTAAACCTAACCCTAAACCTAACCCTAACACAAACCCTAAACCTAACCCAAATCGTAACCCTAACCCTAACCCTAAACCTAACACTAACCCTAGCCCAAACCCTAACCATAAACGTAACACTAACACAAACCCTAAACCTAACCCTGACCCAAAACCAAACCCTAACCCTAACCCTAACCCTAACCCAAATATTAACACTAAACCTAACCTAAACCCTAACCCTAAGCCTAACACTAACCCAAACCCTAACCATAACCATAATCCTAACCCTAACCCAAACCCTAACCCTAAAGTTAACCCAAACATTAACCCTAAACCTAACCCTAACCCAAACCCTAACCCTAAACCTAAACCTAGCCCAAACCCTAACCCTAAACCTAACCCTAACACAAACCCTAACCCTAACCCTAACACAAACCCTAACCCTAAGCGTAATCCTAACCCTAACCCTAACCCTAACCCTAATGGAACCCATAAACATAACCCTATCCCTAAACACAAACCTAACCCAAACCTTAACCCTAAACCTGACCCTAACCCTAACCCTAAAACTGAACACTAAACCTGAACATAAACCTAAACCAAACCCTAACCCTAACACTAACCCTAACCCTAACTCTAATCCAAACCCAAACACTAACCCTATACCTAACCCTAAACCAAACCCAAACCCTAACACTGAACTTAACACTAACCCTAATCCTAACACAAACCCAAACCCTAACCCTAACCCTATCCTTAACAATAACCCAAACCCTAACACTAAATCTAACCAAAACCCTAACCCTGACCCTAACCCTAAACCAAACACAAACCCTAACCCTAACCCTAACCCTAATCCTAACCCAAAACCAAACCCTAACCCTAACCCTAACCCTAAACCAAACCCTAACCATAACAAGAATCCAAACCATAACACTATCCCTAAACCTAACCCTAACCATAAACCTAAACCTAAATCAAATGCACACCCTAACCCTAACCCTAACCCTACCCTAACCCAAACCCTGACAATAACCCCAACCCTAACCTAAACCCTAATCCTAACCCTAACCAAAACCCTAACTCTAACCCTAACCCTAAACCAAACCCAAACACTAACCTAACCCTAACCCTAACAGTAACCCAAACCCTGACCCTAACCCTAACTCAAACCCTAACCCTTACCCCAACGAAGACCCCAACCCAAACCCAAAACCAAACCGTAACCCTCACCCAAACCATGAACATAATCGTAACCCTAACCCTAACCCAAACCCTGAACGTAACCCTAACCCTAACCCTAACACAAACCCTAACCCTAACCCTAACCCTTAACCCTAACCCTTACCCAAACCCAAACCCTAATCCTAACCCTAACCCTAACCCTAACAATAACATTCACCCTAACCCAAACGGAAACCCTAAACCTAACCCTAATCCTAACTCAAAGTCTAACCCTAACCCTAACCCTAATTCTAACCCTAACCCTAACCTAAACTGTAACCGCAACCGTAACCCTAACCCTAACCCTAACCCTAAACCTAACACTAACCCAAACCCTAACCCTAACCCTAACCCTAACCCTAAACCTAAGCCTAACAATAAACCAAAACCTAACCCTAAACCTAACCGTAACCCAAACACTAACGTTAAACCTAACACTAACCCAAAGCCTAACCCTAAACGTAACCCTGACCCAAACCCTAACCCTATCCCAAACCCAATCACTAACCCTAAGACTAATCCTAACCCTAACCCTAACCCTAACACTAACCGAACCCATAAACCTAACCCTATCCCTAAACACAACCCTAACACAAACCTTAACCCTAAACCTGAACCTAACATAACCCTAACCCTAACCCTAACCCTAAACCCGAACACTAAACCTTTACATAAACCTAACCCTAACCCTAACCCTAACACTAACCCTAACCCTAACTCTAATCCAAACAGACACCCTAACCCTATACATAACCATAAACCAAACCCAAAGCCTAACACTGAACTTAACACTAAACCTAACCCTAACCCAAACCCAAACCGTAACCCTAAACCTAAGCCTAACAATAACCCAAAACCTAACCCTAACCCTAACCGAAACCCTAACCCTAACCCTAACCCTAACCCAAACCCAAACACTAAACCTAACCCTAATCCTAACCCAAACCCAAACCCTAAGCCTAATCCTAACCCTAACCCAAACCATAACCATAACCAGAATCCAAACTATACCACTATCCCTAAACCTAACCCTTACCCTAAACCTAACCCTAACCCAAACGCACACCCTAACCTAACCCTAACCCTAAGCCTAACCCTAACTCTAACACTCACCCTAACCCAAACGGAAACCCTAACCTAACCCTAACCCTAACTCAAACCCTAACCCTAACCCTAACCCTAATTCTAAACCTAACCCTAACCATAACCCTAACTGAAACTCTAACCGCAAACGTAACAATAACCCTAACCCTAACCCTAAACCTAACACTAACCCAAACCCTAACCCTAACCCTAACCCTAACCCTAAACCTAAGCCTAACAATAAACCAAACCCTAAGCCTAAACCTAACCGTAACCCAAACACTAACGCTAAACCTAACCCTAACCCAAAGCCTAACCCTAAACCTAACCCTGACCCAAACCCTAACCCTATCCCAAAACCAATCACTAACCCTAAGACTAATCCTAACCCAAACCCAAAACCTAAGCCTAATCCTAACCCTAACCCAAACCCTAATCATAACCAGAATCCAAACTATAACAATATCCCTAAACCTAACCCTAACCCTAAACCTAATCCTAACCCAAACGCACACCCTTACCCTAACCCTTACCCTAACCCTAACCCTAACCCTAACACAAACCCTAACCCTAACCCTAACCCTAACCCAAACCCTAAAACTAACCCAAACCCTAACCCAAACCCTAACTCTAACCCTAACCCTAACCCAAACCCAAACCCTAACCCTAACCCTACCTCTAACCCTAACACTCACCCTAACTCAAACGGAAACCCTAAACCTAACCCTAACCCTAACTCACACCATAACCCTAACCCTAACCCTAACCCTAATCCTAACCCTAACCCTAACCCAAACCATAACCCTAATCCTAATCGTATCCCTAACCCTAAACCTAACCCTAACCCAAACGCACACCCTAACCCTAACCCTAACCCTAACCCTAAACCAAACCCTAAAACTAACCCTAACCCTAACCCTAACCCAAACCCTAACACTAACTAAAACCCTAACCCAAACCCTAACTCTAAACCTAACCCTAACCCAAACCTAAACCCTAACCCTAAACCTAACCCTAACCCAAACCCTAACCCTAACCCTAACCCTAACCCTAACCCAAAACCAAACCCTAACCCTAACCCTAACCCTAACCCTAATCCTAACGCAAACCAAACCCTAACACTAACCCTAACCCTAAACCTAACCCTAATCCAAACCCAAAACCTAACCCTAAACCTAAACCTAACCATAACCAGAACACAAACCATAACTCTATCCCTAAACCTAACCCTAACCCTAAACCTAACCCTAACTCAAACGCACACCCTAACCCTAACACTAACCCTAACCCTAACCATAACCCAAACCCTAACCCTAACCTTAAACTAAACTTAACCCTAACCCAAACGCTAACCCTAACCAAAACCCTAATCCTAAACCTAACCTTAACCCAAATCCTAAACTTATCGCAAACCCTCACCCTAAACCTAACTTAAAACCTAACCTAACCCTAACACTAACCCTAACCCAAACCCAAACCCTAATCCTAACACTAACACTAACCCTAACCCTAACCCTAACACTCACCCTAACCCAAAAGGAAACCCTAAACCTAACCCTAACCCTAACTCACAACATAACCCTAACCCTAACCCTAACCCTAAACCTAATCCTAACCCTAACCATAACCCAAACCATAACCCTAATCCTAATCGTATCCCTAACCCTAAACCTAACCCCTAACCCAAACACTAACCCTAACCCTAACCCTAAACCTAACCCTAACCCTAATTCTAACCCTAACCCTAACCCTAACCCTAACCATAACCATAACATACCCTAATCTAAGGGTAGCCTTGAACTGATAATCCTCCTGCCTCACCCCCAGAGTTGAGTGTTTTTTTTAAGAGCAAAGATTGGATTCAGCAACAATGAAAATGAAAATATTTCCCTCATAGAAAACGATGTCCAAAGTAGTTTTCTGATTCAAATGTAGCTTATAGTACTTAAAAATCCAATATCAATAATATGGTAATTTCTAGAAAGAATGAGGTTGGTTATTTAGGTAACCACGTGCAATCCTGGCAAGAGCTGCAGGACTGGGAAGCAACCTTGGCATGACTTGACCAGGGGAGGAGCAACTGCTCTGAAGCTATGATAGACAGGCAGAGCTTTGCAAGTAAGTGTTGAGTGCTATAGGACAGTCTCCTGTCATTGGTGTCTGATGTGGGCAGGAGTGCTGAGGTCACAGAATCTTGGACTAAGATTCTGGAACTCCAAGAGGCAGCGACGTGGCAAAGCATTGTTTAGGGTATTGCTAGGTGACAAAGCCTCTCAGATGAGTTGCTGAAACACAGAGGTTTCATGGTGGTAGGCTCTAGTGTTTGGGTGACCAGTTTGGAGAGATTTAGTTGACTTTAGGTCAAAGTTCTAGTGTTTGACAAAAAGAAGCAGCCAGGAGAAAATGGGAGGAGGAGGGGAGAAGGTGGTGTGGCCTGCTGGCCCTGACTAGGTCCTCCACATACAGGACCTCTACTACAAAGTCTACCTCTACTAACCGAATCCTAACCCTAACCTTACCCTAAACATAAACCTAAACCTAACCTAACACTAACCCTATACCTGACCCTACCCTAACCCAAACAATTAAACCTAAACCTAACCCTAACCCAAACCCTAAGCCTGATCCCAACCATAAACAAACCCTAACCCTAAACCTAACCCTAACCCTAACCCAAACATTAACCCTAAACCTAACCCTAATCCTACCCCAAACCCTAACCCTAAACCTAACCCTAACACAAACCCAAACCCTAACCCAGCCCTAAACCTAACCCAAACTCTAACTGTAACCCTAACCCTAACCCTAACACTAAATGTAACACTAAACCAAACCCAAACCCTATACCTAACCCTAACCATAACCCAAACATTAACCCTAAACTTAACCCTAACCAAACCCTAACCCTAAAGCTAACCCAAACATTAACCCTAAACCTAACCCTAACCCAAACTCTAACCCTAAACCTAACCCTAACCCAAACCCAAACCCAAACCCTAACCCTAATCGTAATCCAAACCCTAACACTAACCCTAACCCCAATCCTTACCCAAACCCAAACGCTAACCCTAACCCTAAACCTAACTCTAACCCAACCCAAACCCTAACCCTAACCCTAAGCCAAACCATAACTCTATCCCTAAACCTAACCTAACCCTAAACCTAACCCTAAACCAAACGCACACCCTAACTCTAACCCTAACCCAAACCCTATACCTAACCCTAACTCTAACCCAAACATTAACCCTAAATCTAACCCTAACCCAAAGCCAAAACCTAACCCTAACCATAACCCTAACCCAAACTCTATCGGTAACCCTAACCCTAACACTAAACCTAACACTAAACCAATCCCTAAGCCTATACCTAACCTAACCCTAACCCAAACATTAACCCTAAACCTAACCCTAATCCAAAACCCTAACCCTAACCCTAAACCAAACCCTAAACGAACCATAACCCAAACATTAACCCTAAACCTAACCCTAACCCTAACCCCAAACCCTAACCCTAACCTAACCCTAAGCCCAAACCCTAACCTAAAGCTAACCCTAACACAAACCCTAACCCTAACCCAAACCCAAACCCAATCCATAACCCTAAACCTACCCTAACCCAAACTCTAACCGTAACCCTAACCCTATCCCTAACCCGAACCCTAACCCTAAACCTAACACTAACCCAAACCCTAACCCTAACCTAACCCTAACCCTAACCCTAATATTAAACCTAACCTAAACACTAACCCTATACCTAACCCTAACCCTAACCCAAACATTAAACCTAAACCTAACCCTAACCCTAACCCTAAGACTAAACCTAACCATAACCCAAATATTAACCCTAAACCTAACCCTAACCCTAGCCCAAACCCTAACCCTAAACGTAACACTAACACAAACCCTAACCCTAACCCAAACCCAAACCCTAACCATAACCCTAACCCTAACCCAAATATTAACGCTAAACCTAACCCTAACCTAAACCCTAACCCTAACCTAACACTAACCCAAACCCTACCCATAACCATAATCCTAACCCTAACCCAAACCCTAACCCTAAAGCTAACCACACCAAACATTAATCCTAAACCTAACCCTAACCCAAACCCTAACCCTAACCTAACCCTAACTCTAACACTAACCCTAAAACCGAATACTAAACCTGAACATAACCTAAACCAAATGATAACCCTAACACTAACCCTAACACTAACTCTAATCCAAACCAAACCCTAACCCTAACCCTAACCCTAAACCAAAAACAAACCCTAACCCTAACCTTACCCTAATCCTAAACCAAACCCCAAACCCAAACCCTAACCCTAACCCTAACCCTAAACGAAACCCTAACCATAACCAGAATCCAAACCATAACACTATCCCTAAACCTAACTCTAACCCTAAAGCTAACCCTAACCCAAATGCACACCCTAACCCTAACCCTAACCCTAACCCACCCAAACCCTGACAATAACCCTAACCCTAACCTAAACCCTAATCCTAACCCTAACCCAAACCCTAACCTCTAACCCTAACCCTAAACCAAACCCAAACCCTAACCTAACCCTAACCCTAACAGTAACCCAAAACCTAACCCTAACCCTAACTCAAACCCTAACCCTAACCCTAAACCCATACCCCAACCCAAACCCAAAACCTAACCGTAACCCTCACGCAAACCTTGAACCTAATCGTAACACTAACCCTAACCCAAAACCTGACCATAACCCTAACCCTAACCCTAACCCTAACACAAACCCTAACCCTAACCTAACCCTAACCCTAAACCTAACCCTAACCCTAACCCTAACCCAAACCCAAACCCTAATCCTAACCCTAACCCTAACCCTAACCCTAACACTCACCCTAACCCTAATTCTAACCCTAACCCTAACCCTAACCCTAACGCAAACTCTAACCGTAATCGTAACCCTAACCCTAACACTAACCCTAAAACCTAACACTAACCCAAACCCAAACCCTAACCCAACCCTAACCCTAACCCTAAACCTAAGCCTAACAATAAACCAAACCCTAACCTTAAACCTAACCGTAACCCAAACCCTAACGCTAAACCTAACCCTAACCCAAAGCCTAACCCTAAACCTAACAGTAACATAAGAACCTAAACCTAAACCTACCCCTAACCCTAATAAAAAACCCAAATCCTAACCCTAACCGTAACCCTAACCCTAACCCTAACCTTAACCCAAACATTAACCCTAAACCTAACCCTAACCCAAACCCTAACCCTAAACCTAACCCTATACCAAACCCTAACCCTATCCCAAACCCAAACACTAACCCTAAGCCTAATCCTAACCCTAACCCTAACCCTAACTCTAACCGAACCCATAAACCTAACCCTATCCCTAAACACAACCCTAACCCAAACCTTAACCCTAAACCTGAACCTGACACTAACCCTAACCCTAACCCTAACCCTAAACCCGAACACTAAACCTGAACATAAACCTAACCCAAACCCTAACCCTAATACTAACCCTAACCCTAACTCTAATCCAAACAGACACCCTAAACCTATACCTAACCATAAACCAAACTCAAACCCTAACACTGAACTTAACACTAACCCTAACCCTAACCCAAACCCTAACCCTAACCCTAACCCAAACCCAAACACTAAACCTCACCCTAATCCTAACCCTAACCCAAACCCTAAACCTAACCCTAACCGTAACCCAAACCCTAAACATAACCAGAATCCAAAATATAACACTATCTCTAAACCTAACCCTAACCCTAAACCTAACCCTAACTCACACGCACACCCTAACCCTAACCCTAACTCTAACCCTAACACAAACCCTACTCCTAACACTAACCCTAACCCTAACCCTAATCCTAACCCTAACACAAATCCTAATCCTAACCCTAACCCTAACCCAAACCATAACCCTAATCCTAATCGTATCCCTAACCCTAAACCTAACCCTAACCCAAACACTAACCCTTACCCTAACCCTAAACCTAACCCTAACCCTAATTCTAACCCTAACCCTAACCATAACCATAAACATAACCATAACCCATACCCTAATCCGAGGGTAGCCTTGAACTGATAATCCTCCTGCCTCACCCCCAAGAGTTGAGTAGCACTTTTTTAAGAGCAAAGATTGGATTCAGCAACAATGAAAAAGGAAAATATTTTCCCTCATAGAAAACGATTTCCAAAGTAGTTTTCTGATTCAAATGTAGCTTATAGTACTTAAGAATCCAATATCAATAATATGGTAATTTCTAGAAAGAATGAGGTTGGTTATTTATGTAACCACGTGCAATCCTGGCAAGAGCTCCAGGACTGGGAAGCAACCTTGGCATGACTTGACCAGGGGAGGCGCACCTACTCGGAAGCTATGATAGACAGGAAGACCTTGCAAGTGAGTGCTGAGTGCTATTGGACAGTCTCCTGTCATTGGTGTCTGATGTGGGCGGGAGTGCTGAGGTCACAGAATCTTGGACTAAGATTCTGGAACTCCAAGAGGCAGTGACGTGGCAAAGCATTGTTTAGGGTATTGCTAGGTGACAAAGCCCTCTCAGATGAGTTGCTGAAACACAGAGGTTTCATGGTGGTAGGCTCTTGTGTTTGGGTGACCAGTTTGGAGAGATTTAGTTGACTTTCGGTCAAAGTTCTAGTGTTTGACAAAAAGAAGCAGCCAGGAGAAAATGGGAGGAGGAGGGGAGAAGGTGGTGTGGCCTGCTGGCCCTGACTAGGTCCTCCACATACAGGACCTCTACTACAAAGTCTACGTCTACTAACCTAACCCTAACCCTAACCCTTACCCTAAACCTAACCTAACACTAACCCTATACCTGACCCTAACCCTAACCCAAACATTAAACCTAAACCTAACCCTAACCCAAACCCTTAGCCTGAACCCAACCATAAACCAAACCCTAACCCTAAACCTAACCCTAACCCTAACCCTAACCCAAACATTAACCCTAAACCAAACCCTAAACCTAGCCCAAACCCTAACCCTAAACCTAACCCTAACACAAACCCAAACCCTAACCCAGCCCTAAACCTAACCCAAACTCTAACTGTAACCCTAACCCTAACCCTAACACTAAACGTAACACTAAACCAAACACAAACCCTATACCTAACCCTAACCATAACCCAAACATTAACCCTAAACCTAACCCTAACCAAACCCTAACCCTAAACCTAAACCTAACCCAAACCCTAACCATAACCATATCTCTAAACCTAACCCAAACCCTAACCCTAAAGCTAACCCAAACATTAACCCTAAACCTAACCCTAACCCAAACTCTAACCCTAAACCTAACGCTAACCCAAACCCAAACCCTAACCCTAACCCTAATCGTAACCCAAACCCTAACCCTAACCCTAACCCCAATCCTTACCCAAACCCAAACCCTAATGCTAACCCTAAACCTAACTCTAACCCAAACCCAATCCCTAACCCTAACCCTAACCTTAACCCCAAGCCAAACCCGAACCCTAACCCTAATCCAAACCCTAACCAGAACCAGAACCCAAACCATAACTCTATCCCTAAACCTAACCCTAACCCTAAACCTAACCCTAAACCAAACGCACACCCTAACCCTAACCCTAACCCAAACCCTATACCTAACCCTAACTCTAACCCAAACATTAACCCTAAACCTAACCCTAACCCAAACCCAAACCCTAACCCTAACCATAACCCTAACCCAAACTCTACCGGTAACCCTAACCCTAACCCTAACCCTAACCCTAACCCAAACCTAACACTAACCCTAACCCTAACCCAAACCCTAACTCTAAACCTAACCCTAACCCAAACCCAAACCCTAACCCTAACCCTAACCCTAACCCAAACCCTAACCCTAACCCGAACCCTAACCCTAACCCAAACACTAAATATAACCCTAATCTTAAACCAAACCCAAACCCTAAACCTAACCCTAACCCAAACACTAACCCTAAACCTAAACCTAACCCTATCCCCAAATATTAACCCTAAACCTAACCCTAACCCAAACCCTAACTCTAAACCTAACCCTAACCCAAACCCAAACCCTAACCCTAACCCTAACCCTAATCCAAACCCTAACCCAGCCCTAACCCTAACCCAAACCCAAACACTAAACATAACCCTAACCCTAAACCTAACCCTAACTCTAATTCTAACCCTAACCCTAACCCTAACCATAACCATAAACCATACCCTAATCCGAGGGTAGCCTTGAACTGATAATCCTATTGCCTCACCCCCAAGAGTTGAGTTGTATTTTTTTAAGAGCAAAGATTGGATTCAGCAACAATGAAAATGAAAATATTTTCCCTCATAGAAAACGATGTCCTAACAAGTTTTCTGATTTAAATGTAGCTTATAGTACTTAAAAATCCAATATCAATAATATGGTAATTTCTAGAAAGAATGAGGTTGGTTATTTAGGTAACCACGTGCAATCCTGGCAAGAGCTGCAGGACTGGGAAGCAACCTTGGCATGACTTGACCAGAGGAGGAGCAACTGCTCTGAAGCTATGATAGACAGGCAGAGCTTTGCAAGTGAGTGCTGAGTGCTATTGGATAGTCTCCTGTCATTGGTGTCTGATGTGGGCAGGAGTGCTTAGGTCACAGAATCTTGGACTAAGATTCTGGAACTCCAAGAGGCAGTGACGTGGCAAAGCATTGTTTAGGGTATTGCTAGGTGACAAAGCCCTCTCAGATGAGTTGCTGAAACACAAAGGTTTCATGGTGGTAGGCTCTAGTGTTTGGGTGACCAGTTTGGAGAGATTTAGTTGACTTTAGGTCAAAGTTCTAGTGTTTTACAAAAAGAAGCAGCCAGGAGAAGATGGGAGGAGGAGGGGAGATGGTGGTGTGGCCTGCTGGCCCTGCCTAGGTCCTCCACCTACAGGACCTCTACTACAAAGTCTACCTCTACTAACCTAACCCTAACCCTAACCCTTACCCTAAACCTAAACCTAAACCTAACCTAACACTAACCCTATACCTAACCCTAACCCTAACCCAAACATTAAACCTAAACCTAACCCTAACCCAAACCCTAAGCCTGAACCCAAAAATAAACGAAACCCAAACCCTAAACCTAACCCTAACCCTAACCCAAACATTAACCCTAAATCTAACCCTAATCCTAGCCCAAACCCTAACCCTAAAGCTAACCCTAACACAAACCCAAACCCTAACCCAGCCCTTAACCTAACCCAAACTCTAACTGTAACCCTAACCCTAACCCTAACACTAAACGTAACACTAAACCAAACCCAAACCCTATACCTAACCCTAACCATAACCCAAATATTAACCCTAAACCTAACCCTAACCCAAACCCTAACCCTAAACCTAAACCTAACCCAAACCCTAACCATAACCATATCTCTAAACCTAACCCAAACCCTAACCCTAAAGCTAACCCAAACATTAACCCTAAACCTAACCCTAACCCAAACTCTAACCCTAAACCTAACCATAACCAAAACCCAAACCCTAACACTAACCCTAATCGTAACCCAAACCCTAAACCTAAACCTAACCGCAATCCTTACCCAAACCCAAACCCTAACCCCAACCCTAAACCTAACCCTAAACCAAACCCAAACCCTAACCCTAACCCTAACCTTAACCCAAACCCAAACCCTAACCCTAACCCTAAACCAAACCCTAACCATAACCAGAAACTAAACCATAACTCTATCCCTAAACCTAACCCTAACCCTAAACATAAACATAAACCAAACACACACCCTAACCCTAACCCTAACCCAAACACTATATCTAACCCTAACTCTAACCCAAACATTAACCCTAAACCTAACCCTAACCCAAACCCAAACCCTAACTCTAACAATAACCCTAACCTAAACTCTACCGGTAACCCTAACCCTAACACTAAACCTAACACTAAACCAAACACTAAGCCTATACCTAACCCTAACCCTAACCCAAACATTAACCCTAAACCTAACCCTAACCCAAACCCTAACCCTAACCCTAAACCTAACCCTAACCCTAACCCCAACATTAACCCTAAACCTAACCCTAAACCAAACCCTAACCCTAACCCTAAACCTAACCCTAACCCTAACCCTAAACAAAACCCTAACCCTAACCATAACCCAAACATTAACCCTAAACCTAACCCTAACCCTAACCCAAACACTAACCCTAAACCTAACCCTAGCCCAAACCCTAACCCTAAACCTAACCCTAACACAAACCCTTACCCTAACCCAAACCCAAACCCAATCCATAACCCTAAACCTAACCCTAACCCAAACTCTAACCGTAACCCTAACCCTAACCCTAACCCTAACCCTAACCCTAAACCTAACACTAACCCAAACCCTAACCCTAACCCTAACCCTAACCCTAACCCTAACCCAAACATTAAACCTAAATCTAACCCTAAACAAAACCCTAACAATAAACCTAACCCTAACCAAAACCCTAACACTAATCCTAACCCTAACACAAACCCTAACCCTAACGCTAACCAAACCAAATCCTAACCCTTACACTAACCCTAACCCAACCCTAATCCTAAACCAAACTCAAACACTAACCCTAAATCTCACCCTAACCCTAATCGAAAACCTAACACTAACCCTACCCCAAACCATAACTCTATCCCAAAACCTAACCTTAGAACTAAACCAAACCCAAACCTTAACCCTGACACTAACCCTAACCCTAACCCTAACCCTAACCCTAAACCTAACTCTAACCCTAACCCAAACCCTAACCCTAAACCTAACTCTAACCCTAACCCAAACCCTAAACCTAACCCTAACCCTAACCCTAACCCAAACATTAAGCCTAAACCTAACCCTAACCCAAACCCTAACACCAAACCTAACCCTAGCCCAAACCCTAAACCTAAACCTAACCCTAACACAAACCCTAACCCTAACCCAAACGCTAACCCTAAACCTAACTCTAACCCTAACCCAAACCCTAACCCTAACCCTAACCCTAACCCTAACCCAAACCCTAACCCTAACCCTAACCCTAACCCAAACCCTAACCCTAACCCTAACCCTAACCCTAATCCTAAATCTAACACTAATCCAAACCATAACCCTAACCCTAAATGTAACCCTAACCCTAAACCTAACCCAAACCCAAACCCAAACACTAAACCTAACCCTAATCCTAACCCTAACCCAAACCCTAAACCTAAACCTAACCCTAACCCAAACCCTAACCATAACCAGAATCCAAACTATAACACTATCTCTAAACCTAACCCTAACCCTAAACCTAACACTAACTCACACGCACACCCTAACTCTAACCCTAACCCTTACCCTAACCCTAACACAAACCCTAACCCTAACCTTAACCCTAACCCTAACCCTAATCCAAACCCTAACACTAACCCTAACTCTAACCCAAACCCTAACTCTAAGCCTAACCCTAACCCTAAACCTAACCCTAACTCACACGCACACCCTAACCCTAACCCTAACCCTAACCCTAACCCTAACACAAACCCTAACCCTAACCCTAACCCTAACCCTAACCCAAACCCTAACACTAACCCTAACCATAACCCAAACCCTAACTCTAAACCTAAACCTAACCCAAACCCAAACCCTAACCCTAACCCTAACCCTAACCCTAACCCAAACCCTAACCCTAACCCTAACCTCAACCCATACCTAAACACTAAACATAACCCTAATCCTAACCCAAACCCAAACCCTAAACTTAACCCTAACCCTAACCCTAAAACCGAACACTAAACCTGAACATAAACCTAACCCTAACACTAACCCTAACCCTAACCCAAACACTAACCCTAAACCTAATCCTAACCCTAACCCTAACCCTAACCCTAAACCTAACCCTAACCCTAACACTAACCCTAACCCAAACACTAACCCTAAACCTAACCCTAACCCTAACCCAAAACCAAACCCTAACCCTAACCCTAACCCTAACCCAAATATTAACACTAAACCTAACCTAAACCCTAACCCTAAGCCTAACACTAACCCAAACCCTAACCATAACCATAAACCTAACCCCAACCCAAGCCCTAACCCTAAAGCTAACCCAAACATTAAGCCTAAACCTAACCCTAACCCAAACCCTAAACCTAAACCTAACCCTAGCCCAAACCCTAACCCTAAACCTAACCCTAACACAAACCCTAACCCTATCCGAAACACAAACACTAACCCTAAGCCTAATCCTAACCCTAACCCTAACCCTAACCCTAACGGAACCCATAAACATAACCCTATCCCTAAACACAAACCTAACCCAAACCTTAACCCTAAACCTGACCCTAACCCTAACCCTAAAACTGAACACTAAACCTGAACATAAACCTAAACCAAACCCTAACCCTAACACTAACCCTAACCCTAACTCTAATCCAAACCCAAACACTAACCCTAAGCCTAATCGTATCCCTAACCCTTAACCTAACCCTAACTCAACCGCACACCCTAACCCTAACCCTAACCCTAACCCTAACACAAACCCTAACCCTAACCCTAACCCTAACCCTAACCCTAACCCAAACCCTAACACTAACTAAAACCCTAACCCAAACCCTAACTCTAACCCTAACCCTAACCCAAACCCTAACCCTAACCCTAACCCTAACCCTAACCCTAACCCTAATCCTAACGCAAACCAAACCCTAACACTAACCCTAACCCTAAACCTAACCCTAATCCAAACCCAAAACCTAACCCTAAACCTAAACCTAACCATAACCAGAACACAAACCATAACTCTATCCCTAAACCTAACCCTAACCCTAAACCTAACCCTAACCCAAACGCACACCCTAACCCTAACACTAACCCTAACCCTAACCATAACCCAAACCCTAACCCTAACCTTAAACTAAACTTAACCCTAACCCAAACGCTAACCCTAACCAAAACCCTAATCCTAAACCTAACCTTAACCCAAATCCTAAACTTATCGCAAACCCTCACCCTAAACCTAACCTAAAACAAAACCGTAACCCTAACACTAACCCTAACCCAAACCCAAACCCTAATCCTAACACTAACACTAACCCTAATCCTAACCCTAACCCTAACCCTAACCCAAACATTAACCCTAAACCTAACCCTAATCCAAACCCTAACCCTAACCCTAAACCAAACCCTAACCCGAACCATAACCCAAACATTAACCCTAAACCTAACCCTAACCCTAACCCAAACCCTAACCCTAAACCTAACCCTAGCCCAAACCCTAA